>JAQQZT010000015.1:19002208-19018371 GCA_030068275.1 Clarias platycephalus | reverse complement strand
CACACTCATTCACACACTACGGGCAATTTGGAATGTCAATTAACCTAACCTACATGTCTTTGGACTGTGGGAGGAAAAATACAACACCAACCAAAAACCTAGAACAGGCTCAGTAAATACATTACATCTGTTTCAATATGAGGTGGACTTCATTCTACACTGTACGTTTTACTCAGCATACGCCAGGGGGAAATCTCCAGTTCTGAAAAATGAGGCCAACGCAAATCTGCCAAAATGTGCAGTTCCTCCATTGACCATTAGGTTGGTTAGAAAAGTGATTGAATCCCCATAGACCCCATGTTAACATGTCCAAATTTACAACAGAAATGGACATTTGCCGCATGGTACAAATAAACGGTTTTGGTCTCCATAGCTAGATTTTCCATTCATGACAACTGTACTGTAGTGAATTTTTATATAACTCGTACTGTATGTTAAAATGACATTAGGCCAAAAACCTATGCATAATTGGGGCATGGCCAATGTGAGTGACTGCTGCCATTGCAGGTGTCAAATCACTAGATCTAGTTGTGCATCACTTTAATTAACCAGCTAACTGGAATCGGTGGACGTGATTTCTTAGTTGTGTAGACCTTATAGAGAATTCATATTCATGAAATGTCATGTAGCGTATGAATGACAGAGTTCAATCACATGCAAAGTAACCTTAGCTTGTGATATCTGAAGTGGGTAGGCATGTTCCAAAGCAACAGCCAACCGGGATTTAGGCAGAGTCAGCTCCAGCCAAGATGGCAACGACCAGAGCTCCCACCTTTGAGCTTTAAAACTGCTTTTCAGAAAACCTATGATTTTATAGATCAGAACAATATCCTCTCATTTGATATACTTCTGTATACTTGTGACATTGACATCCTGGCATTGTAGTCAGTTATTCCTACCCCAAGCTTGCCACCTTTCCGACCAGTCACATGTTTGTGCTGTGGTTAGTATGTTTAACATCATTACAGACAATCTGAAAATTCCTGACCCATCCAAAGCATTTTATTTTGATGCAAGACATTGACACTATTCATAACGCACCTCTTGTTCACACTATCCCCTCCAGCTTTTCTTTCTCGTTGGCCCTGCAATTCCATTGGAACTAATTAATAAAAGTGTTCAGATTGCATTTCCCCCTCCTGTTGTAATTAACAGCAACATCTGTTAAAGTTTTATTCAGCATCTGAATAGCAGGCCAATGCAAGCACATGGGGACACACACAAATACGCACCAAATGCTTGGACTCTAAGCTATTCACTATGAGGAAAGTGCTTTTGGTGGTTTACAATACTCAGTAAAGCAAATACAGAAAATATAGATCAGTTAATTAAGTCATCTCATTGAAATATGTTCAGCCAGGAGTGGATACCAATATGAGATACTCATCCTTCCATCAAGAAACCTGTGTAATCCAAGTAGGGGTCGTAGAGGCCAATGGTGACTATTGTATTTATTCCAGGTTGTACGACTGTAATAGGCAATTTGGAAATGCCAATGGACTGTGAGAACCCAGAGGAAACCCACCAAGCACGGGGAGAACATGCAACCTCCATGCACACAGACCGGGAATCGAACCTGGGACCTTGAGGGACATAATCATGCTAACCATTAAGCCGCCATGAATATAAGGCATGCCAGGGTTTAAAATAAGTTACCGATTACAACCTTAGAGCTAGGGTTGACTGATTTGGGAAAATTACTGTACTGTATATATCATATGAATGTATGGCTGTCGATACTGCATATATGTATATATGAGTGTGATTATTTTATTTAGATCTATTTTATCATTATTTAAAGTTACTGTATATTATATTAATTGACATACACATACTGGACCAGGATTATACCTAAAAATAACAATATGTCCGTTAATAAGATCAGCATACACTGACTAACAGACTGATGAACATTGTGTAATGAGTTCAGCTGCACTATAATGTGCTAAAAATGTGAATGTAAATTTCCTCTTTAGAAGAGAATATTCTATGAAGAGTTTCTCAGCTGGTATGAAAAAGCTAGTGGTATTGTGCAACCGTTTTATTTCATATGATAAGAAAGTTAGTGCAGACTGAATATTGGATCTTATTGGTTGAGAGCCATTCCATGAGTGGTGATAATAGACATAACAGCATTGAAACATTTAACTACACTGTATATGTATCACTCTACATTACAGGTATTCTTATAACCTTTAATTACACTAACTGTCGGTCGAACCATGAGTGAAAGTAGGTTGGTACGGCCCATAAAAGTTAATTTTTTTTTCACTCTTGTTAATTAAATGGTTGCTAACTGTTGGTGGCCAGCTCCACTAGTCGTGGTTTGTTAGTTCTGCTAGTTGTGGAAGCACATGTGTGTTGTCAGACAAAATAACGTGTTAAATAAACAAGCAAATTATAAAGCATTGATAATAAATTATGTTTGTCGAACTTTGCTTTTATACTTTTTGTGTAACAGCTATGTCACACTCAAGGTTGTACTGTTGTGCTGGATATCATCACTTCTGTGGTGTCCCTCATGCTTATGGCCACAACACAGCTGTGCTGATATCCAGTACAACAGCACCCTCTCATATGTAATATTGCTTAAATTAACAAAGAGCAAAATTTTCAAGAGATTTAAAACCACCATCTGCCTTAAATAACAATATACAGAATGGTATGAAATGTAGGCTTGGGCTAATTTTGATTTTGATTTCGTAAAACTGGTTTGCAACAATGACAATTGTTAAAAGAGCTATACAAATAAAGTTTTATTCAACTGAATCAATACAGTCTCTTGTTGGAAGTCATAATCCAGGATAATAAACATGAATGACATGGATTAATATAATAATGAATATATTTTAAATGTTTTCTTACATGAAGAAAGCCATACTTTTCTATAAAGTTTAAATGAAAGACACATATCACGATTACATAAACACTTAATGTATACGAGGGTGAGTCAAAAATTCTATGCACTCCAGTTATTTTAAAACTTCAGTTGGCCGCACTTATCAATCTTATCAGCACTTTCCGTTCAAGGCTACTGTCTCCCCAGTCACTGCTGTGCAGGTGTAAACATGTTACATCAGTTCATTTGTAACTGCGGTGCGAGCAAAAATGGATGCGCCACTTGTGATTTGCACAAAAGAAGAGCAGCATGCAATGATTTATTTATTATTATTATTTTTGTGGTGGGGGTTCTCTAAGGAAGGTGAAAGTTTCTTAAAGAGAATCATTACTGGTGATGGCACACAGCCTGAGACTAAACGGCAGATTATGGAAGAGAAACATCCTCAAACACTAAGAAAATTTTGGAAATTTGATGCTTAGTTTTTTTCTGGGACTCTTAAGGGCCAGTATTGGAACATTACCAGGTGCTGGTTCCAGTAAAATGCTAAATGTAGAGGACTGTTTTTTTTTTTTTTGAGGGGTTAAAGCATCCAGTCTATTGTCTTAATATTGTCAGTCAAACTTTTATCTGTTTGGTCTCTTCTGAAAGCCGCACTACGAGGACAAAGATTAACTTCTGATGAAGAAATGAAGATAGCGGTGCATTCGTGGTTTTGAGGGAAAACAAAAGCTTGGCGGCAGATAGACAAAGTGTATTGAAAAGCAAGGAGATTATGTTGAAAAATTATGTATTTGTCTTTTCTAAATGTTAATTAAAATAAATTCTACAACCAGGATGCAGACTCGCTTTCATACATCATAAATCATATTGGCTGTGTGATTCAGTGAGTATGTCCAGTGTTTATGCGTTATACGTTTATGCCAGTCATGGGGTTTACTGCATGCTATCAGGCTCGTAATACTAACACCGACCTCCTGATAGGTAGTAGATTTATTCATCCCTCCGATTCAATACTGAGAACACTCGATACACATGATTTTTAGTCCGTCCAAACTTGCCGCCATTTTAAACCTGTCTATTAGCCTATACACTTTGACCATATATAATCATATACTGTATAATCGAATCGTGTCTGTCATACATGGAATGTACCAAAGGTCAAAGAAAGGTCATATTTAAGAAGGTCAAAGAGAATGTGTACCACTGTCTATGCTCCGTTAGCTGTTGAAATTAGACAGGCGCTACCTCATGAATCAGGTTGCACACCGCTTATAATCACTTTTGTGTGACAAAAAACTAATTGAACTCAAGCTGTTTTGTGTACACGGGTATGACAAGAGCTAATGGGATAATTTGAAATACAAACGAGTCTTCACTTTCTCTTCATTAATTACCACTAATTATATGAACATGCACGCTCACACACACACACACACACAAATATACGCGCATACTTTTGTTGAAGCAACCACATCTGTATTTGAGTTTCGAGTTTTATCCGCACATCAGTCTACTAAGTGTGACCTTCAGCCTGTTATCAGTGTTTGTAGTCTACTTCCTACTTCAAGTTCACTGTTTAATGTCCTTCTTAGCTCAAGTTCACTTTGAACAATGTTTTTCGTTCTGTGCGCGAGCCCAATCACACTGATTAATTAAGTAAGTAGAAGTGTCTACAATTGTCTGCAATCACCGGTCTATCGTTTAAGGAGAACTTGTTTGTTCAGCCAAGATTTTGGAACCTCATACTGTGTGACAAGTAATAATATTAAAATTAGACTGAGATCGCATAGTCCATAAAGCAAGATCTTGAATGTTATTCATCTGTTTAATTAGCTACTTATACATTTGTGATTATTAACACAAGCACAGTCATCTCTTTTTATAGCAGCAAGGCATGTAATTTATTTATTTATGTATTTGGATTTTTCCTACTTTCTCTCTTAATTTTAGTCCTAGAAAACTCCCACCCATCACAGTTGCACTCTCCCATCAAGGCTACAGTCAGCAACCAGGAAAGGTAAAAAGTATCACATATTTCCTTTAAGATACATGGCGCCAACCAACCACATATTTTCAAAAAGCTTGCTCACGCACCGCTGGGAGTGGCATAACGCACTCGGAGGATAGCGTTATTCGTTCAGAGCACCTTCAATGCACCTTGTGATAGGATCTACAAATCTCTGGAACTGGAATTATGTTGGAAGTACATGATTCTCCCAAAAGATATTCCTTCTGTTGGTGTTTTATTGATGATGAGCTGTCTACAGTACATGATGGGTGCCGGATCATCCTGGATGAGATCATTCCCATCAGGATAGAAATGTTTTATCATAAGATAAGTCAGAAAAAAACGTTGAGGTGCAGTGACAGTTTTCTGTAAGGACATAAGTGGGCCCAAATCTCAGCAGAAAAATCTTGCCACAGCATACAGTAACAGACCTACCGGATTTCTTCACTGTAGGGGTTCAGGGCCTGCACCACCATGTTTTTGGTGTTACGCCACACTTGCACTCGCCCACATGTCGAAAAATATGGCGAAGGATGACTCATCTGTCCACATCACTTTTTCCGTGTCCTTGTAGACCGGAGCCTGTGGAGTTTGCGCCACTAGTCTTACAAATATGTGTTTGTAAATCCCAACCCAATCCAGCTATACCTACTGTCTATAATAAATATTGTATTATTATTATTTTTATTATTAAATTGTATTTTTAAATAGATTTTTTTTACTTTTCATTTCTCTTCATTTAATTTTAGCTTTCAATTAATTTCTAAGATGGTTGAGTCCTAATTATTAGATAATATTTCATCGTCATCTGGTGATCATTTGCTCTCACATCGTTTTGGTCCATTCTTCTTTACAACATTGCTTCAGTTCATTGAGATTTTTTTGAGAATTCGCTAATGCACAGCTCTGCTAAGGTCCTGCAGCAGCATTTCAATTAGGTCTGGATTTTGACTAGACCATTCCAAAACCTTGATTCTTTTACTTTACAGCCGTTGTGTTGTATATGTACTGGTGTGCTTTGGATCACTTTCGTGTTGCATGGCTCAATTTCAACCAAGCTTTAGCTGACAGACAAATAGCCTCGCATTTGCCCTAGAATATTCTGGTATACAGAGGAGCTCATGGTCGACTCGATGTCTGCAATGTTGCCAGATCCAGTGGCTGCAAAACAAGACAGAATTATTACTCTTCCACCAGCTTGTTTCACAGTGGTTATGAGGTGTTTCTGCTTAAACAAACTGTACTTGTTCACTCTTCTTTTAATTGTGCTATCATGGACTTTACCATTTAACATGCTCATTGAGGCCTGTAAGGTCTGAGATGTAGCTCTTGGGTTATTGTGTATTTCTTTAAGCATTGCATGGTCTGACCTTGCAGTGAATGTGGTGAGACATTCAATCCTGAGACGATTAGCAAGTCTGTTGAATGCTTATCACTTGAGAATAATCTTTCTCACTGTAGAAAGATGAACTTGAAATTGTTTTATTAAACTTTCCACATTGATGTGCAGCAGCAATTGCTGTTCTAAGACCATTGCTTATTTCTTTCCCTCTTGGCATTGTGTTAATACCTGAATGCGCCAGACCAGCAAACTGCCAAAACCTCTGCTTTTATAGAGGTCTGGACACATGCTGATGATCAATTAATCAAGGGTTGATGATTAGCAACAACTGACTGCAACTTACTCTCTTTAATACTGCAGATGCAATAAGGGAGTACAAAGTATTATCCAGACGTTTTTTTTTATTATTTCCCTTTCTGGCTTAATGTTTGTTCAAAATATAATGGCATGGAGAATGGCAATGGCCCTCTACAACTTAACATTTAGATAGATAGATAGATAGATAGATAGATAGAATCAGATTTAAGATTGCAATACAGGTGTTTTATAATTATGTATATGTTATATATAGAGTAGTATCACTTTTATGTTTTAAATCTACAGCTTTTTACATGAACATTTGATAGGACATGTAGAGGACAATTTTCATGCAAAAGCGGAAAAAAGCCAATCACATTGCTTCTTTCTATCAAGCAATCAGTGAAGGGAAGATACTTCCTGTGCAATACAGCGACTGCTAGGAGTGGTTAAAATGTGTTTTTTCTTTCTTTTATTCATTTTTTTTGCTCAGTTCCATTTGCAACACTTCTTGCTTTATCTGATTCAACTTTTTTAAAAAACTGCAAAGATGGGGTTCTCATTTTGCTGTCAAATTGGCCAATTACGAGTACTGCAAAAGACAGCATAGAGATTCCCCAAATTTTGTTAATTATTCAGTCACCAGAGAAAACAGCATTTTATTAGTAATACATCAGTATGTTATCATCTAAAATTGTTTTCTCCAGTAGTGTGTTTTTTTTCTTCTTGAGAAGATACAGATAGTCAGGAATAACTATCGTAAAAGAAAAAAACCCTCTTGCTATAAAATGCATATGTGAGATGTATTTGGTGAGTATAATAAAAAAAAAAACTTGTGTTGACTTTACCCGAGGATTCCCCACTATATATACAATTCCACCAGTAATTAAATATTACCCGTGTGTAAGAACAGGCCTCATTGCCTAAAGAGTTACAAAGTTCAATAGCAGAGTCTACAGATAACCATCATTTGTCATACAGCACATGAAAAAGCAACCCACGTCAGGTCATGGAGAACTGGCTACTGTCATTTTGACAGCCCACAAACATTTGAATCAATAAATCAATGAAACATGCAGTTCACTGTCTGATTATTCCTAGGGTTTCATGCTGAAAGTGCACTGGATCTGAAAGAAAACACTGAATATTATTAACACATAGTCTGATGATTCTCTGCTGAAAATGCTGTTTTTGTCAACACTGCAGCTCTTCTTGCTGATTTATCAGAAAGCCCGTATTTGCCAATGTGAATCAATAAATCAGGCCAATGTGTGTTTTATTGTCTGGTTATTATTAATACCTCAAGGTGCAATCATACTGACTATGAAACAAAAAGAAGAATTCAAATAAAGCTCCTTATTCAATAACCCACTAGGACTCCCTATGTATGTCAGAGTGTTTAATTGTTGTGTTTTTCTCCAGAGCCCGTCCTCTGGGAGTGAGCCCAGGCCTTCTGAGTTTAGTGCTACCTGATGCAACTGCTGCTCTGGATTGCACATAATGTCGTGTCCTCCTCAGTTAGCAATTTGGCCGTGGTTAGTTATGTAGTCACCCAGCATCAGCCTGTCCTGGCAGTGGTATGCAGAAATTAAAGGGAAAATGAGACCCCAAACCCCCCCCAAATTATTTTTAAAAATTAAAATAAATAAATAAATAAATAAATAAATACATACATACATACATAAAATATACAGCTGAAAGAACAAAAAATGTGCTTTTGCCATCGTTTAAAGAGCAGCCAATAATCAAGGGTTATTTTCACAGCCCAGTGAAACTGCATGTTAAAATCTCTGTTCATAATAATTAAATCTGTCCAGTAATACACATTCTTTTTGTCTTTGTTCTTCATTTGAGATTATCATTATTATTATTAATAACAAACAATAATTATTAGTATAATAAAAATAATAATAATCATAATTATCATTTATTTATTTAATCCCACAAATTTCATTTCCTGAAGTATGTGCCATTCCACCTTCACTGAAGACAGGTAGAGTCTATCTTAAAATTAAAACATTCCTGACCTGAGCGAAATGACAAAACACCGAGAGAGAGCAAAGAGAGGGGAAGGGTTAAGAGAGGAAAGAGATTCCACATAAAACTCAGCAGGAGCGCAAAGAAAAACTGACATGTTCTCCCCCCCCCTTCCCCTCTCTCTCTCTTGCTCTCTCTATTTCTCTCTCTCTCGTTGTCTTTCTATCTTTTATTCAGGCAAATGGAATCTGAAGATTTGACCCTGTCAATCAGCCCTAGTGACAAGTTTAATCACGGAGTGCCCTCCACAAAATCATGGCTAAATAGGAATGCAAATAATAGAGCGCCAGGGCCTCTTATAAATGCTAATCAAGAGGACTAATCAAGTGACAGGTCCACAGATCCGGCTCTCTCGACGAGTCACTCAAACTTTTCTCTCCATTCTTTCTCGCTTTCATTCTTTCTGCTCCCAATTCAGGTCATATCTCTCATGTTTACAGGAGATCTGTTCTAAGTGTTCTTCAGTGCCATGGGGTTTGATTTCCTGAAGTCTCCATGAACTTGAGTTCTTTTAAATGTATGTAATATATACTTTTTTCAACTTAGCTTCCCTTTTTAAAAGAAGAAAGAAAAGCATTTTCCAGTCCTGTAATGGCTATCTGATAAAGTTCCATTTTCCCCTCTCAGAGATGGAATGGCAGCCTATTTCACAACCATGTAAATGAAGCCATGCCAATCCATTGCTCTCTGATCTGCCATGAAAGCACAGAGCTCTGTAAAGACTTTGAAATGTTGATTTAGGCCTGGTTTGAGGATGGCGAGTGTCTCCCTACTGCACCTTTAAAAATACAATTGATCTAAGTTTTATGTGTGCTTCAAAGTTGTGATGGTTGCATCTCTCTCTCTCTCTCTCTCTTCACCAATTGTCTAAGATGTCAAAGTTAAACGTGAAGTTCCGCACTGCCACGTCTGCATCAAAAGTCAGCCTTGATGGTTTGAAGTCCATAATAAAAAAAAAAAAAGAGTGGGGCAAGTGCTTAGATTCTCACTGAAGACTACGGAACCAATGCTTTTTTTCTTACTTTCTTAGTTTTAAGTTATTTATTTTTTAAATTCATTATTCTGTGCACATTTGCTTTGATCAGTTTCAGTCATCCAAGCTCAATTTTGATGTTACATTTGTACAGATCATACTATATAGAAATATACATTGTTAATTTAAATACAATATTGATTGTATAAGTAATGGTGCAATATATGAATTCAAATGCAAAATTAAAGCTGTTTACATGGTTTTTTTTTTGGACGATTTCTTGCAAAAACATGTCCCTGTCTAATACCCAGTGTTCCATCATGACCTATCCAGGATAAAGAGTTTACTGAAGATGAATGAACAAATGAATGAATGAATAAAAGGTTTGAGAGTTAACTATTTTTATTGGTGTCATTACAACATTATTCCCAGTATTTTCTGTGATAATCCAAAATGACTCCTTCTGGGTTGAATTATCAGTCAGAGTTACAAAAAATACTAGAATGTAAACATGGTCTTGCATCTTGAAAACCCTTGATGGCAAAGTCTATTTATCCCCCTTAAAATGATGGTTTACAGTGAGGCTGCACTGCTCTCCATCATGGGAAATCCACATAACTTAGTCAGTCAATGCCAAGGGGAAAAACAAAGACTTCCTGTGCGAAAAAGCACAGGGAAGCTGCCATGTGTAAATCCTACTCCAATCTCCATATAGGAAAACGGATTCTTGGATGTACAGTATGCCATTTAGCTGTTAACATCATGTTTTAGACTCCTTGCCAGTTCACTAAAAGTATATGAGATGTCATAAATTTGAGGCCTTGTGGAATCCGGTGTAAAATGTAATGACTTTACCATTTGGCATTGTAATGTGAAAAAAAAAAAAGGTTGGGGATTAAAGCAATTGGAAAACATGTCATTTCATGTTTAGTACTAGAGAATCTTTTTTAGGTTTACACAGTTTTTTTTTTTTTTTACAGTGTGGCTGATCTACATTCTTGACTGATAGCTAATAAGAGGCCTTCTGCTTTCCCTGAGGTGAATGCTCACATACTGGACCACCCACATAGCGGTGCATCTCTCCAGGCATCAACAAAGCATGACTGGTACCCAGCCTGCTAATGATGTCCTGAGCGAGGGCACTTCATGGGGTCTGTTTGATCAGGTAGTGCCCATGTACAACAGCTTAGTGATCTCCATAGATATTGCCCCTAACCACAAAGCCAACCCTGAGCTTCTGAGCAGTCTGGCATCAGATCAATCATCTTTTCTTCATTTGCCAGTCAGTCAGGTTCTGGGAGGTCATCGGGTCTGAGGTTTTCTTTCTTTTTTCTGCTTAAAGGAGCGAATCTTTGTTCTCTGATCAAGGAATACAAAAAGGGACTTGAGATAGAAAAGCATGATCTAACTAGGGAATGTTTATGCAGATTTACTTTTAATTAGATTTATTTGCATTGAATGTAAGAGTAATTAAAAGAAGTTTTCTAGTTGCATTTATAAAAACTTTATTAAAAGATAAAAATAACATTTAATGACATACAAATTGAGACAAAATCGAATTAAACAAACATGCCACTTCCATCTAGTTCTGCTACTTTCTACACAGGTTTCTATCCATATAAAACTGAAATGAAGCTTCATACATACATACATACATACATACATACATACATACATACATACATACATACATACTTCGAATGTTACCCATCTAGACTGACAATGAAGCAACAAATGAAGGTGCACAGATGAATAAACACACATGAAAGAAGTTCAGGATGACTGTGCTGTATTTATAGCAGCTCTGATAAGATTCAAGTGCGTGGGGGGAATTGACAGGCTGGCTAATGCTGTGTTCCTGACTGGCAACAGTTGCAGAGGAAGGGGACCTCTTCACGCAGGAGGGCACCAGTGGCTGACACCAAAGATAATGGCAGCACATTCGGCCCATTGTGTGTGGCCCCCCACTCATGGCATTTGAAACAGGGCGCCTCTGATCTCCCTGGACAAATGATCTGTGCTCTGCCAGGGAATGTCAAACTTTCAATCAGCTCACCTGAAGGATGCTGGCTGAGCCGTTTCTCCTAACCCATGAATTCATTAATAATTAGCTTAATTGTGTGAAGTAGCAGAGGGTGACCAAATGCAAGACCTTACTTGAATACCTGAGTAGCATAGACTCTATCTATCTATCTATCTATCTATCTATCTATCTATCTATCTATCTATCTATCCATCCATCCATCCATCTAGTTAAACATTTGCAAACATGGCAGCATGTTGGCTTAGTGGTTATTACTAGCACCTCAAACCTAGTTGTTCGAATCAAATCTCCAGTATGTGTGTGGGGACTGTGGAGCATGTTCTCCCCGTACATGGTGGGTTTCCTACCACAGTCCAAAACATGATCTGTAGGCCGTTTGACATTACCAAATTGCCCATAGTGCATTAGGTGTTTGAGAGTACATGCTTGTCTACCCTGTGACCAGTGACATGGGAGGAACTGTACCTTGTCTTTTTCTCTAAATTCCATAGAATCCAGTGCTACTCCAGTGCTATTCCCCATCCCAAGCCTCAACACCATACAGCATGAATGGATTTTCAAACATTCTGGAAGAACACAACTGTTTTCCAAGAAACTGTCAGAATCCATTTGTCTGCCTTTCTGTCTGTCTCTCTATCTAGCTGTTTGTCTGTCCATCTGTCTGTTTATTCATCTCTGCCCTTACATTCATGTCAGTAAACTGAGGTTATTGCCATTTGACTCTTCATTACACCCATTTGTTCTCCAGTCACACTGGATTCTTCAGAAATACAGTGGGCTGGCATGATGTATCTGTGCCACTTACTTATTTTCATTTTGCCAGAGGGCTCCTGCCAGCATCAGGGGCCTCCATTTGCAGTGTGACAGCTCTGTCTCCAGGGGTCTGCCTGCCCATGCAAAACTGGTGCTTCAAACCAAATAAAGACCTAGCCACTTAAGAGACAGAAGAGCGATCAACTCCTGTTCTCTTCTTCGCAACACATCAGGCCCAGTGATGCAAGAGTATATGTGCTAATCCACTGTAGTCACTCTCCCTCTCTTGGAAGGCAGTATGGCTTTGAGCGAGGCCTCTTTTCCTGGCTGGCACGCAATCTCTGCCAGTGCAATCTCTTAAAGTCAATGATGTGGGCAGTGGCAGCTCAGAGGTTTTTCTACTATTATTGTGAGGTCAAATCCCCAAACTGCCAAATGGCCACGTTTAGCAAGATCTTAACTTTTACATGTTCAGCCATATGCTAAGATTTTACTCAGTGTTTGCAGACTGAATGAATGTAAACCTAAGAGGATGATGTTTCTGTAAACTTGTCAGCCGGAACATTATCGCATGCACCAAGTTGCCCCCTGGAATCCCTGTAATTTTCATTTCCCCCTTTTTCCCAGTGGTTTTTTTTCTCATCTTTTGCCCTTTTTTTTTTCTTTTTTGGAATATTAAAGACGTTACCTCCCCTTTGCTACCACACCCTATTCCCCTACTTCCCCTTGATCCTTTCCCCAAATCCGTCTGACAACAGGACGCTCTTGTACATTAAATAAGAACTGTCACCTTGGGCAACATACAGGAATGGAGCACTTATTCTGCCTCACATTTCCTGGCACTCGGAATTACTTCCTTCATGCCTGATAACCAAATTACAATATGGCAGGTCTCCCCGGAGCCACTGGATTGTTAGTGCCAGCTTTGCAGCGTACTTTCAGCCGCTGTGGCATTTCATGTACAGGTGCCAATCAAAAGTCGGCAGAAGGGAGCAATGCAAATGAAGGGTGGGGAGTGTACAGCTGTGTGTGTGTGCATGCACGTGTATATGGGTGTGTGTGTGTGTGTCTGTGTGTATGGGTGCATAATCCCCTGTCTCCATTGATGACAGACAGCTGCAGTTCTAATGCAGCTCCCCAGCCTTGCTCCAGCTCGCAGCCACGTACTAAATGTGGCAGTAAGCAGAAAGGCAGGTGAAGGGAATTAGAAGCGAAGCTGAACCTCGTGCTTTTCCTGCTTTATGCACTATTGTGTGCAGGTGTCAGCTGTCCAGGCAGCAATGAAATGTAATGTAATTGTTGATGGAATCTAAAGGTGAGTAAAATCTAGGTGGGGGAGAGAGATCCTGTTGTTCAGAAATATCAAGAAAAGATTTCGTGTGTGAACTTCAAGGCTAGAACTACTTTTTAGGCATTTTGATGCTTATACACAGTCGGTAGTAATTGGGTCTATCATTATGATAGCAATAACCTGCCACAGCAGAAATAAAACGTCATGTGATTTCCACATTGTACTTTTCACACCGAATGAAGGCACACAGGCGTTCTCTCAGGTGGCACGTCATACTGTAAGATTTGTCTGTCTGAATGTAGGAAAAGCATACATTTTTCAAACACTTTCTGGCCTAGAACTGCACTACACATTAGGCAAATTCCTTAAATGCATTTGTAATTAATGACCTTGTTTTAATGTTCCTGTAACAATATTCTGTAGATTTTACATTATATTCTTATCATATATAACATACCAAATACATTATACAGTATATAGTAAAGTAAGGTCCAGTAAAAAGTACAAGCTTTTAATGCAAACAAGGCAGGAAACAGGGAAACATCACTTCCAAAGTATTATTGGTATTATTATTAAAAAAAAAAAAAAAATTATAATCATTTGCTATAAAAGAGGAAACCTTCACAGAATGCGTCACAATATTAATGTCATTACTTTGCTGTGCTGCATTTTTTTTCAAGCCAGACTAAATATTCATACTGAAAATAAAAGTTCTGGTCCTAAAAGGCTTCGGCTCATCTTTCTCCAGTTGAAGGCCTGACATTCATTCAGACTTTCTAATTCACATATTCATGCTAAAGCATTGGCAAAGCCTTCCACACACTCAAGCAAGATTAAATAGCTGAGTAAAATTCGCTGGATGAAGAAAAATGAAGCTGTGCCTTACCTGTGAGAGGGTTAATAGCGCAGCAAAACACTAGTAACACACTCTTCAGGCAGCGTGACTTTACTCCTTTAATTGTTTTTTTTTTCCCCCCTCTCCTCTCTCCCTCACATTCTCCCCTTCCTCTCCTGTCTCCAGGCGACACTTTTGTTGCATTCCGTGAGGTTGATAAATCAATCCATCAAAAAATTCTTCGCGGTGAAACTCAATCAAGAAAGGTCATGTCGGCGGGAAAAGAACAGATTAAATTAGCATTGAATTAGACATGGAAAGTGAGCTCTGTCAAAACCATCACGGTGCTCAGCACAATTAGAATATGTTAATTATGCATTTCATTAAGGGCCAGGCGCTCTTTGAATGTGAGATGAAATGTCACTGGTGTAGGCAGCCGAAAAATGGAAGATTGCCAGGCACAACTTTCTTTGTGCGACGCGTGACACCTTCATTAACATCAGGGATTGCTGGTCTGATTAGACTTTTTGTATTAGTGGAAGCCTTTAGGCCTTCAAATGCTTTTCTTTCCTGCGTCATGACCTGCCAGCTGAAAGTCTCCATGCCTTCAATATATTCATATTCATTATGATCAAGTATTCATTCTGATAGATTCTAGTCAATATTGTAGAATTGACATGTTTATGCTGACCGTGAAAGGATTTTGGACAATTGTTCTCTGCCTCTTATTGATATTCTCAAAATGAGATTGATCTACTCTGGACATCACACCGCATTAAATCATGTAAAATAGTAATAGTAAATTTAAAAAAAGTGATATTGATGCCCTGCTTATATTGCTGACTAGGAAAACCCATTAGATATCTCTACCTTACAAAAAACAAACAAGCTGTACTTTACTGTATAAGCACACATCGAAACAAATGAAACCTTTCCATTGTCATTGTTCTTTCCATATTCAGTACAACATAGAAAAATATTTCATTTATAACCACACACAGGTGTAACCACTCACTCAGTACCTGCTTAATCTCTGCAACTCCTCTCATTCACAGCCAGTGCTTGACCATGCACTTATCTCATCTTTAAGAAAGAATAAATGTTACATTTTTTAAATTAGCTAGCAACTGTCACGCAGGGGGAATTAGCCAGTTCAACAAGCACAAAGGTAAATGCAGTCAGCCTTCCAAAAAGCTACTGTAACTATCTGTTCAATCCCAAATAGCATAAAATGGAAAGCTAGTGCGCTATGTAGCATGTATAATCCCTTGTTCCATAAATAAAGTAGTGCCCTTGTTCAGGGGTTGGAGAATGATATGGGACTCAGCCTCGTTTAAAAACTAATTAGCTGTGTAGCTCACGTTAGCCACGAGCAAAGCGGCGAGGTGAGTCATAAACCTGTCAATAAGTTGGCGGAAGCTTGTGCTCGAGTTAACTAGCAGTAATGAAAGATTGAAACACAACAGGGACGGTTCAGAGACAATTCAAAGTTAATTGGGTTTTGAATGTGGGTTTTGTCAAGCAACTGTTTCCTCCCTATTTTCAGTATTAAACCAAACCATAACTGCGTTCTTCTACCATACTCATGGAGATGATGCTAATGTATTTCCTACTGTATACATCTATAAAATTTTATTTTTACATGACTCGATTGTTTTAATTCATACTGTATACATCTATAAAATGTTATTTTTACATGACTAGATTGTTTTAATTCCTACTGTATACATCTATAAAATGT
>JAQQZT010000015.1:18970686-18996353 GCA_030068275.1 Clarias platycephalus | reverse complement strand
TATATAAACTGTATACTTTTTGACCAATAGAGGCAAACTACAACTTATAACCACAACAATTTGAGGTGTGCTTGTGGGAAGGCAAACTACTCCAATGTATTTTAAATAAATAAATAAATAACCAATGTATCATGATCCTGTATAAATTCATTTGTCATGTTCTAAAAAGTGTATTAGGTTTTGTGAGTGATACAGTTACTGCATAGATTGCATTTTAGATTCAGATTTTTTTTTTTTTTTTTTTTTGCAATAAGAAGCAATATCTTGCCTACACCATCACTTACTTTCTCTTGATCGGCAGAATTGTTCTGAAGTGTTTAAATCATGTGAAGCTGCTTCAGTGTCATAATTCTTATTATTCGTTGTCTGATGGCTTCAAAACATTAGCATGACTCGAGCTGATTTTAAAATCCTACAAAAGTCCATTGCAAAATCAAATTATGCACATAAGCATGCTCACTTCACGGAGGGCCTGAGTTAGCAACATTCATGCCAGATCGCATTTGCAAAGTCTGTCAATCTATCGTTAAACATGTTATGAAATGAGGACAAATCCAGCGTCTCGCTTCTGTTTCTGATGCTGATGTGCTGTAATGGGACAAATAGGCATCAGATTTTTCCCTGGCTGGATACGCTCGAAACTTCCTGTCTGCCTCATTGTGGTTCGTTTCTGAGCCAGACGACAATGTGCTTTCAGGAGTTAACATGGCTTAAACAGTCCTCGCAGCAATTGAATGTTATTTAAGTTAAGGAATCGTTTTTTTAAAAAACAAGGTTGTAAAGGATATCAACATTCCTTCTTACATTTTAAATGACAGTTTGGTGTATTAGTTGTTGATTAAACCCTATAGCCAGTGCAATCTTTTTTTTTTTTTTTTTTTTTTAAAGTTCATTTCCTCACTTAATCTGCTGAATCTTGCACTAGAAGCACAACTGCCATCACATAACCATCAATCTAAAACCCACCCAAATCCCTTAATAAAATGTTTCGAATTCAGGAAGTCTCATAATGGCAGTGCTGAGCTTCAGGTTCTTCCTCACAGCTCTTCATCATACTATTTTAAACCGTCAGGGTGATAATTTACAGGGCAGTTGCTATTTTCCTCTTGCAGCTTCCTCTTTTTATGTCTCCATTGTGGTGAGTCTGACACGTAATGGTGATCTTTAAATATTCATCCCGTTTCATTTCGATGGTCGTCACGGGCAGACCCAAAAGGACACGCTTGATATTGTCTACCTGTGAGAAAAGTGTTTGAAAAGCTTAGGCAGGGCATCACTCAATTCGGGTAATCTTTCAAACGTGAGACTCTGAGAGTGTGTTGCACAGTCAGCAACAGAGTGCAATGCCAAGGAGCAGAGACAGCAACACAAACCAGACAGGAAATATGTGTGTAGACTTAAAGCTCTTAGCATATCCTTAACACTCAGACACCCAGTCTGATGAGGAAATTCTGATGAGAATTTATTCTAATGCTAGTTCTTGAGAGAACCTATTGCTTGGTGCGTTCCCAGTGAATAATTTTAGAAACAATGTCGATGCAGTCCGTGATTTGGTCCTCAAATTGGCAACCATTATACAGTGTGATGTCACCACAGGAAACAAGAACAACAGGAAATACAGTAGAGCAAGCTAATGTAGTGTGTATCAACAGTTCATATGTAAAGTATAAAATACCTTAGCCAAGCCTAAATATAGTCACAGGGCCCAAACTAATATGGGCTTGTATGCGAACTCTGCAGGTTGCATTTCGTAGTTTTAAAATGAATGCTTGTTTACTGTGCATGGGACATTTTTGTGTCTGAGTGAATGTGTGCTACTGAGTCCTCAAGGAACTAAATGATGATGTAATTAAATATCCTTTTAGATGATTTTATGGATTAAATTGTTTTAAACCTCTGCTCAAATGACTGACATTCTAGTTAGTACACTTCCAGTAAATACATTTAGTGTAAAACCTTCATGTTCTTGTTAATTTGTTGCCTTTTTTGCTGTTGAATGCTATGAGCAAGTTCCTCTTCTTATTTTTTATTTACACTGATTGCTTACATTACTTCAATAAATAATAGGGGCATTCAACACAAACCAGGACTTTTGATTGTGCAGAAAAATAAAACCGTTATGAGAGCCTTTATTGCTGTTTATAATCCCCTGCTACACTAATGCACTCATTCCAGCGTTTCACTAGTGCTTGGATACCATCAAGGTAGAAAGCTTTCTCAGTAGCACTTTTTTAGCACTGTTTCAAATATAAAGTGCATTATAAATAAAATTTATTATTATTATTATCAGCATGTCGGAGTCATGATCAAATTGCCTCCTTCACTGATGTTTAGTCTAAAACCCTGGCCTCCCAGGAACTCCTTTAATGTGGAAATGGCTTGGCGAGAGGTCAGGACTGTATTAGGGATGTGACAGCAATCTCAGTGCAGTTCCTGTAATGTGCAAGTGGTATTGGTGAATGATTGTGTGTACAGTTCCCACAGACACGGGATTTTCAAGGATCAGGCATTCCTGAATGTTTACAGGAACAACTGCAGTGGGCTCTGAGCCACCTCAGCTGGGATGTATGACCTTCTTTAAAACATCTGCACCATTGAGATGTTTTACTGGAGCTAAGAGTCTCATCATCGTACTTAGCTTGAAGTCTTCTGTAAATGTCAAACAGTTTTCATTCATGAGTAAGCTCATCAAGTCCCAGTTTGACTTAAATGCCTTCCTGTATATTGTGGCTTCTCTTTCAAGGCTAAACTCTCAACTCTGGTCTTTCATTGTCAGCAGCAACCCAAGATCATATGTTTAGTCAACGGGGAAGGACAAGATTAAGAGCAACATTACCTCAAACAAAATTAAGCCTATATAGTAAAGCTGTAGGCTTGCCTTTTTTGGAGTAACCCTATTTAAGGTAGTTGTGATTCTCTCCAGTCACCCAGCATTCAGTCTAGTAAGTATAGGGTCCAAACTGATTTCTGATGCATCAACATTACATTTTAGCGTCTGTGCATGGCCAGCATGGTGGCTTAGGGGCTTTCTCTGTTGCCTCACACCTCCAGGGTTGGGGGTTCCAATCTTACCTCCGGTCCGTGTATATGGAGTTTGTATGATTGATTTTTCCCTTGAGCTTGGTGAGTTTCCACTTTGTACTCTGATTTTTCACCACAGTTCAAAAACATACGCTATATGCTGAATGGACACTAGCTATAGACGATAGATATATATATAGATAGATGGTTTTGATCATCATAGACACACTATCTGCAGTTACACTTCGTGTATGTTTGCAGAAATTGACAGATTCACACAACTACCTATAAAGCAATTCATCAACAAAGCCACATTTTTAACCAACCCAGTATTTTCATGACCCTAGCAACCTGTCCAGGAACCTGTAGTCCCTCTGAGCACAGGGCAGTTTGATTCATGCCCTCTTTTTGAATGTTGTAGTTCCTATTCTTGGCCACTAGGTGCAGAAATAACACTATGTTGCTAAATGAGGCTATGAGTTGCCACACAGTTATACAGAATAAAAGCAAGTAAATCAAAGAAAAATGTGATTATGCTTGATATAATACTTGATATAATAACACTTTCAAAATCTTCAGACACTAAATGTTAATAATCATTTTAATTTTATTTAAAATGGTGTGATGGGGCTCTGCATTACCTGCCACATTTGACGACCCATAAGCAGTGAGGCTTATTAACCCTTATATACCAGCTTACGGCTTGGCTATTCTGAGTATGCTTTTATATAATGTTTTCTTTAATTTTTAAAATTAAAAATGTGTAAAATAATCGTTCTATGTATGTGATTTCATTAATAGTAGTAAGTGTAGTCATTAATAAGAACATTTTACTGCACTCTTACTGTAATCTAGCTCATCCCTTGCACAGGAAATGCACTCTCGAGTATGGTATCGGTGTTGCACACTCTATACGTGGTTGCTTGAGTTGATTCAGCATCAACAGATCTCAAATGCTACATTTTATCTGTTGCCATTGGCAGTTGAAAAGGGTCTAGTCAGGTATTGCTGCACCCTGCAGACGGGTGCTGGTACTGCAACAACCAGTGGCTTCTCATAATCATTTCAACTGTGAGTTATACGTTTGCACCGTGCTTTCCTTTTCATCTAAGGTGCTGAAACATTATTACATCAGTTTGTAGGAGGTTTAATACTCCATCTGGAAAGCAGCACAGGCATGCTGACTCTATAGCTGAACAACATTGTGTGTGTGTGTGTGTGTGTGTGTGTGTGTGTGTGAGAGAGAGAGAGAGAGAGAGAGAGTGAGAGTGGAAGTGTACTAGGGCTGGATAGCGCAGAACTCACAATTGATTGCCAGCAGTTCATCAGTGCGTCTCTCAGATGTGTCAGTGTGCCTTGCCCGAGGCACAGCACTACCTCCGATTGAAGCTGACATCGCCCAAAATATGAAAGCAACAAATCATACTCCTTGGTCGGGCCCTAATCTCCCGGCCGGGCCCCTGTGCTGTCGTCAGCACAATCATGACTGCCACAATGAGCTCTGCCGCCAGCCTGCAGCTCTCCAGATGCTTCTAGCCAGCGGAGCGCAGAGCCAGAACGCGGCCTGTTGCCACACACAGCAGTGCTTCAAAACACTCCCAGTACAATACTTACTTTATCATTTAGCACAAATTCTAGAATCATTCAATTATTCACATCCATTTTGACTGATTCCTAAAGCGTTAGTGGGTATATAAAAGTGCTCTGTCCACCCTTAAAAAATACAATATGTAATAATGTAATACTGTATGTGACAAATGCTTATGGACGTTTATAATGCACATGTACTGTAGTTATTGAGTCAATTTATATATTTAGTTTCCTTTTTATTGCTACTTCACAAACATACACTTTTTTTTTTTTATACCACCTTTTCCTTCCCACTTGTGTGTATCGTATCTTATCTTGTGGATTTGGTTTAGGCTCTGCAACACAATGCATAGTTTTTTTTTTTTTTTTTAATGCACCAATCACAGTTTCTGAATTACTCAACCCAGCCCGCCTGGCATCAACAACCCAGCCATGGTCAAAGTCACTCAGAAAGCTCTTGAACTGTATCTGCATGATTTTATGCATTATGCCGTTGCCACATGATTGGCTGATTAGATGACTGCATGACTGAACGAGCAGATGGTGATTGTATATTAAGGCTATTTTCAAAGGTTAACTTGAACATGATGTATTAGAATGAGCATGTACATTAAAGGTCCCGTATTTTACTATTTCTTAACACAGGTCTCGGAGCTGCAATAGCCTTCAGATTATGCATTTTTATCATATCTTTCTTAACTCCCTTTTTTTTCCTCCTCCGTGCCGAAAATGTGCCGTTTCGGTGTCTATGTAAATGAGCTACCACTGAGCCACACCTCCATCCAGAGAACAGCAGAGGTGAGCAACATGGTGATGGGGTTATCTTATTATATAAGCTCAGAATAGGGGGTTTTCCTCATGATTTTTGCAACTGGAAACTGGAGACTGATCGAAATACTTAAAAATGACTACAAAGTGAATTTTGCATAATCTGCCCCCTTTAAAATCTATTTTGAGTTAGGATCTGCGCTCGATCCCATACATGATCAATCCTCCTTGCATCTCCTGGCTTTGCTGTGGCACACAGGCAGGCAGGCAGGCAGGAAGGCATTAGGGCGCACCAGAGGGATGTTGGTCTTATGTGGGGCTGTAATAGCTTTGGCTGTCAGGCTCCGGTCGCCTCCAGGTTATCTGCCACTCACTGTGACATGAATCAGCGGCGACTCCAACAGATTTCAGCCGTTCCCTTCGTCCTGTAAACACAGCCAGAGTTCGCTGACCTAAAGCTCAAACATGGCCCATCTGCCAAGGTTGCAGCTGCGTTCCTCGCATTTCCCACCTCCGACTGTTTCCTAAAGACTCACGGCGCCATTCTATACGTCTGAAGTGCTTTCCCAACAGGCCAAGCGGCTGTTTTTATTTTGTTGGTTTTCAAGGAAACGAATAATTTTTTTTTTTTAAACACTAAGAGCTGTAATCTTAGCCATGATGTAGGAGAAAATCTTCAACAGCTAGTGAGACTGTGATGGGTGCACGCTTAGATTGGAAGAAAAAAAAAAAAAGATTCACAATAATTGACAGCCAAGGTTAAACAATATGACCAATTTTGCATCTGTCTTGGGGAATATGTAAAACCTACCGAAATGTCCTAATAAAATAATTTGTTTCCTACATTCCTCTCTGGGTTCTTCCTATTATTTTGCTGCTCGTTTGACATGTGACACTTAACTGCTCCATGACATTTTCCCCAATAAAATTCGAGTGTATTTTCAGTCCCGTTAGTGCAGTTAAAATGTTTTATTTCTGCGTGGTTTTAAATCAGTGTCTAGATGCACACGGCCCTTTTCCAGCACGGTGACTTAATTAGGTGGCGGACTGACACTTTTCAAGTGGCAGTCTGACAAGCTGATATACACAGGCCTGGAGCGCAAAAAAAAAAAAAAAAAAGAAAGAAAGAAGAAGAAGAAGTGGAGCCCATTTGCTGGATTAAGCATTTGAAAATAATCTGTCGGTGTTGATCTATTTGCAAGAAAATGAGACAAATGCACGGGTACGTACTCTCAAACTGCTTACATATGCAAAGATTAGGTTCTCGAAATGCAACATTAATAAAATTCTTAGATTTCTTAGGCATGATGGTGCTTTTAGTATCATAATCAGCACTTTCATTTATTTGTTTAGTTCTTTTTTTTTTTTTTCTCCCTCTGCTTTGTGTGCAAACTTACAAGGCACAATTAATTGTTGGGTTGTTTTAGCTCATGATCGTGCATCCGATTCAAGCTCGCCTTTAATGTGGCAATAAATCTCGAATGACTTTGAATTATCGGCCTGAATTAATATTAGAAACAGCTAATTTCCTAGCCCTGAGTACGTTGATGAAAGGATATTCTTTCCATGGCTTAATGCGAATCGCTGACATTGAGCTGCTACCTCCAAAAGCCATTTCAAATGCCCTCATGCCACAAATGCCCATCCACTAGCGTGGTCATTTAAAATTTCCCCATTAAGCGCAAAAGGCTAAATGACTCGGCTGTGACTTACTGCAGTCATGGCACACTTCCATTTGACGAGCCACTTCAGAGACTCTCGGTTTTAATTAAGGAACACAAATGGCCGAAATATCGCATTTATTTTGTCATATTATTCAACCATATCTTAAATCATCCTCTGGCTTCCATTTGAAAAGAAGTTGCTAAGCTGAAGGATAATGCCTTGACAGAGGGGAATTGTGGATCCATCGGCGAAGCAAGGCACTAAATAATTTATGGCTTTAATCTGTGCACTGAGGTGTGGGATCTATGCCTGCAATTATAAATGCAAGGTGGAATTATTGCTGAACACTAGAACTGCATTAGGAGTCGTCTGATGAACGGCGTGATTGCCTCGTCGTTTTCAGCAAACGGAGGGCGAGTCGGTGTCAGAATGCTCAAATCACCAAAGCACAGATGCTTCCTCCCATTTGCCATCAAATGTCAGTTGCTAGTTATAAAACAGATATGATAGGGAGTAGTAATTGAGGACTTGACTGCTAGGGGGAGGGAAAAAAAAAAAAAAGAAATAAAAAGCATAAAGTGTTTATGTACTTAGACGGTAATTATTCTTTAATAGCTCTGAAACGAGAGAGGCTGAGGGAGATATTTTTAATTGTTATGATATAGGCACGGTTCATAGCATACACAGTAATGAAATGAAGGTTCATTAGCATATCTAAGATATTAGTAAAAAGGAAAAAAAAATCTATGGAAAAGAAATAACTACAAAAATTTCAAGTGCGCATTTAACCTCGTAGCAGTAAATTTTAATAAAGCAAAGATTTTTTGCCGTATGTTTAGTTAATAGCGGTAACAGATGTAAAGACCTGTAGCTTTTAGCTTTTTTTTTTTTTTTTTATGCATTAATGGACTGTCATTGTGCCACACAGCAGGCCAACTAACCAGTCAAATGTGCTAAAACATGAGGCAAAACAACACAAAAAATTCACAGTGCCATTGTTCAAATTTTCCTAATGACTTGGTCTACTTCTCATGAAAACAACTCATAATATTGTTGCCATGCTTAAAATAAATGCAGGAAGGCAGGTAGAAAAATGTTAATGATTTATTTTTACTGGTATAAAAGGTGCAGTGTGTTCTGTCTCGCTATCCTCCTTGTGATGAGACACATTTTTTTCTGCAGTGCTATATATACATTGATGTGAGACATCTTTATGTCAAAGTTGTCTAAATCTGTTAACTCACATACCGAATCTGAGCCTAAACCAATGATTAAACATTTATTAAAGTGCTTTTCTGTTCTATCATTGCAACACAAATATTTTACAGAATAATGAACTGTACATTTATTTTTCTTGCTTTTTTTTTTCTTTTTTTCCTCTTTTATTATTCTCTTTTTTTATTTGCAATCTTATTTTATTTTTTAATTTTTATTATTTTTTTTGGAAATGTATGTTTGGCTACCTGTTTGTCCATTCAGGTGCATCATCAGAGCTTACAGTTAATGCATCAATCAATTTGCTGTTAAAAGTATTACAATTAAAACTTGCCATATCATACAAATAAATAGTCATAGCAAGAGCTACCGCATGCAAACATCTGCAGTTGTGTTTCAAGCAATAATACAGTTCATTACTGGTGATGCAGTTGAGCCGAGTGCAAAGATTTATGTCAATGGATTCATTGGAGAATTTACTTACACTTCCTTCTAATCCAGCCAGTGTGTCCATTTTTCCTTAACATGATGAAATGTTAAATGTCATTTTAAATTTATGAGCATACTACGTAATGCTACATGTAACATGGAAAAAAAAATAATTTCACCCGTTATCTTTTTTTCATATATATAAAAGCAGAGCAATAACAGTTATTAACAAGAAAAAACTACATATAGTAATAAAAATCAGCCAAGCTACTCTTTGTCCATTTCAACAAATTGTGAATGGTTCTCTGGAGATTTGCTGTGAGTTTTACTCAAGTGAAGTTTGACTGCGTGGTTGCTGGCAAATGTCCGACTACAAAGCTTGCATTTGAATTTGGAGTCCATGTCTTCCTCTGTCACCAGTGCTTCTGTCACTCTAACACTGAAAGTTTTTGCCAGTTCAGGCTCTGCTACCTTTGTCTGGTGCTCGACTGGCAGTTTGCTCATGTCTTTGATCTGAAAACCAAGATGGGATTCAAGATGGGAAATGAAAGCGGATGGCATTCGAAACTGGGACGCGCAGTCGTTGCAGTAGAAGACCGGATGGCCCGTGTCCATGTTCTTTAGAAATTTGGTCCCTCCTGTTTTCCTAAGTTGGTATTTAACGTTGGCTAACCAGTGGCTGATGGTAGTCATAGAAAGTCCGGTAAACTTCGAGATGTGCATCCGTTCCTGAGGACCAAGATCAGAGAGAAGATACTTGCCCTCAGAGGTCTGAAAGAGGCTGGAAGCAAACTGGGCTTGAAGAATGAGCAAGTGCTGAGGGTTCCAGTTTGATTGCCTGCCTTTACGTTTGTGGACAGAATAGACCTCACTGGATACATCTTCAAACCGCCTCACGTCTGACTCCAGTTTCACTGCAGGCACTCTAGATGTTATTGAGGGCTTTGGTGTCGTGGCTTTGGGAAGAACCTTTACCATGTCGGCAATGTCAGACAGTGCATGTTTCTGAGGCATAGGAGTGGAGGACTGTGATGAAAGAGAGGAACTCGATTTGTTATGTTTGTTTTTTGTTAAGTCTATTGGCTGGTCATTATTTGTGAACATAAAGTTGGAGCTGTTTGTCCTGATGACAGCAGATGATGTGAGTACGGAACCTGGTTTCTCAAGACCTCGGCTTAATTCTGAGAACATAGGTTGGATACGTTGAGACAGCACCCCCTCTTGTCTTGGCTTATTTGCCTTTCCCAAATGATTGTTCAGGACAGACTGTAGTGCACTTAGAGGGTTTATAGTAGGGACTTCCTGAGAGTCACTGACAAGGTCTGAGGAACTGCTGTGCCCATTGCTGGCAGGAGGGCTTGGTGAGGGGTTGGCCGTGTCAGAGAAAGCTGGGCTCAACTTCCCTTTGATCGTGTCATTCCCTTCACTTACACAGTCTGCATCCAGCTTTGAAGAGGAAGAGGAATCATCCTGACAATCACTGTCATCATTCTCTGCGAGATCAAACTTGCTGTTCTGGCTCTCTTTGTCATCAGACGCACCACCCCTCTCCTTTTTGATGTCCAGATTGTGATGTCCCTGGAAACTCTCGTGTACTCTAAGTCCCTGATAAAACTTTCCTTTGGGGGCGATGAGCCTCAATCTGTGGTTGTGACTCTGTTTAACGTGTATAGGGGTAGAGGCAGAAAGAGGTGCATTCTTAATTACGCCTGATAGCTGGTAAGCTGCATGTATGCTGGGGTAAGCACTCCAGCTGGGTGTCCCCGTCTGAGCCTTATTAATTGCTGTGGCCACTGTGTTGGCTAATGATTTTAGTATGTCACCCCCACCACTGGCTCCTTGTTCCAGGTCCTCCTCTCGTAGGTATGGGTATTTAAAATTAGCATCAGTACTCTTTTGATCTGCCCCGTCTTGCTGGTCATCTTTATTTCTCTCGTCTTCTTGGTCAGGTTTCTTTTCCTTTGGGGACGATTTCTGAGAATTCTCAGAGACAGTACACTTTGAGGAGGCCTTTTGACCCTCGGATTCATTAACAGTGGGTTCTGCTAGTGTCTGCATCTTCTCAAGTGCTAACGGATCAAGAGTTAGTTGTTTACCCTTTTTGGATGCTGAATTTGTCACTTTGATGAAATGACCAGTGACCATCATATGAGTTGTCAGCTGTTGAAGAGTATCATGTGAACTTCCACATTCCATGCACTTCAGAATCTGGGATTTGCATGTTTCAAACTGCCATGTGTAGCTAGCACCATTCTGATAGCCATATCGGTTGTTCGGAGTGTTTGTAAGACCAGATGACCTTTGGGCTTCACTGTAGCCTATTGTACCGGTGGTAGAATCAGGAGAACATGGCCTTGTGGATTCAAAGGCACGCTTCTTTGCTGGTGGAACTAATTTAGGAGTGATTACTGGAATAGGTTCTTTCAAAGGCACTTTCTGGTAGTGTTTAGTTTTAATCATGTGGACACTTAGGTCTTGGAGAGAATCAAAAGAATGGCCACAAAACATGCATTTCAGCACTTTCTGTGCGTCCTCCTTGCCTTCCATGTCTTGAAGGTTCCTCTTCCGACTTTTGGAAGATGAAGTGGAGGCGATTCCTTGTCTGCTATGGTTGTCATCTTGGTAGTGTCCACTCTTGTTCATGTGCACTGTCAGTTCTACCAAGGTGTCATATGCTGCACTGCAGTCTTTGCAGCGGAAGCGACTTGCCCCTGTGAAGACTGTACCACATGCTTTGCTGCTTTGCCTGTACAGGTGCACCGAGCTGAAAAGGTTTGGTTTTGACACAGGTTTTGGGGACAGTGTTTGCTGTAAGGTTTTGGACAGGGCATCCTGATGCCAGTCAAACTCACGCTTAGACGCTGCATTAGAGCTGTCGCAGTTGGGCTTGCTGCCGGTGTTACCAATCTTAAGGTCTAGTCCAATATTTGTCCAGTAGGAGTCTGAGAGGAAGTTGACATAAGTTGCCCTCATTTTCTCAAGGCTGCCGTACATCTCGTCTTTTGGTTTGGGTCCATGATTTTCATTGTCCCTCAGGCTCTCTGGTGGGGAAGAGGCCTTGAAGTCAGATAGTCTGTCGCTGCCATCACTCAGACGGGACTCCAGTTCAACTTCCTGGTTGGACAAGACGCTGACAGGAGAATTCTGGAAGCTGTAGCTGCTCTTGTTGTCTGTTTCCTTATCCTCAGGAATTTTAGTGCTGGTCTTCTCAGACCCCTCATCTTCATTTTGCAAGTCATTTCCTCCCTCCTCTTCAGCAACTGGTTCAGGGGCACCAATATCATCATCTGGCTCATACACTGAAAAAGAAAAAAAGGAGAAGTTTATTTATTAGTTAATTAAAAATTAGTTGGGAAATTATATATAAACTAGGGATGGGAAATTAAATCAGAAAGAAATTCAAGTACTTGAACTGTATTTTCACTCACTCAATCTAATTGACTTATGCATACACGCACTCTGTTAACATTCCTGCCCTGTGCCCGATTGCTACAGTATGGCATAAGAGTTAAAAAAACAAAGTTTATTCCAATTGCCTGTTTCAGGTAATATTTCATGCACACACACACACACACACACACACACTCGATGCTGTGTTAAGGCAGCGTTTCGCATTTCCTCACTGATTCATTCCAGCCTAAAGAAATCACTGCAGTGAGTCAAAAGTTTATATTGTGTAGTGGAGAACGCATATTTAACTAATAAACTAACTAATAGTTTTTTAATCAGAAGATTTATATCATTTTTTCATGAAATTTTATTTACACGTTGCTGCATTTCTGACATTTCCTTTACATGCTCAATCAAACCAGTGCCAGAGGAGGGAATAAGACGAATAAAGCTCAGGTATTCTGCAGTAATACATTGTTGTATCATATCGCAACAGTGCCGTACAATGCCGTAAACACCATACTGGGTATCTCATCTCTGTCAATTCATCCATCTGTCATTATACAGTTTAGAGTTCTGGTTGTAACAAAAGAGATACTAGGATGTACCATATGTAGCTATAAATGGTGTTTTGTGTGCACGACGGGCTTGGTTGAGAAATGACCTGGCAGCAATGTGAAAAAAGCAACAAATTTGTTTTTGGCTTTACTAAATATTACTGTTTAATCTGTTCCCCACTGATTAATGTTAGGGTGCATAGCAATCTTCTACAGCACTGCTTTCCGCTTAAAAAATTAAATTAGGGGTGAACAGAAATGATAGAGATGAACGATCTAAAATGAATAAAAGCAAATAAGAGTTTTTCTTAGGCTTTTTTAATCTAAGGACTGCTAAATGTACAAGAAAAAAAAACATTTTGGATTAGTGGTAAAAAAAACCCGGCAAGATTAATCCGACATTTCCGTATACAATACAGTACATATATTTCTGTTATAATAATCCTACATTTGATTGCCCGTTCAACATTCAAAAGTGGTTTCAAGCATAAGAGCTTTTAGTGAAATATACAGCATCAGACCCTTGCATTTCCTCTGGTTAATATTCCATTTCGAGTTCCACTCAACACATAGAACTGTCGATTGTAAGCTTTAAAAGTACTACCCTGTGCCTAGCCTCTAGGCCTTCAGCATTTGGACTCTGAAAATAAGACTTTTTTAATCAATATTTTACAGGCGCCTCAAGAGGAAGCCTGTAGGTGAACTGCTGCCAGCTAATGGATGAAGATGGAAACGGGATTCAGACTCTGAAAACAAACATGGAGAACGCATGGAGGCCCTGCGCACAGGCAAACAGACTCCCAGTGTGTGGTGACCTCGATCCAACATCATCAAGATTTTACATCCAGCAGACAAAGATGAGTGAATGCATCACGGAATACTTTTACCATCTCTTGGTGCTGGAGAAGGAAGTCATGTTTTATGTATTGACATGGGTGTACTCCACTTATATGGATTTCACATAGCTCTGGGTTAGAAGTGTTTGGTCTCTTTGCAACTTTATACATGTAATGGCTTTATTAGCAAATTGCATAGCTGTAGATATATGATTCGGCTAATCCAGTAGTGTCATGAGGGATTTCAGGTATCGGAAACAGAATGAAATACAGCATTTTTGTACGGTGGGGGAAAAAAATGTGCTCTGATAGACTTTTAACTGTATAATGACAACATTATTTTATCTTGAGCTACACTGTGGCTCAGTATACAAGCGGTCCATATAGTTTAACCTACACTGAAAACAGAGATACAGGACGAAATCTCTCCATTACAGTAATAAAGCTTTAATACGTTACGCCTTTTTGACACCATCGATATATAGATGCAGCTATTAATTACCCGAACTCTATGTAAATCTAAAGCAATTTACAATCTAATTCTACCTTGACCTTTCCAATGAATTGCAATTGTTTTAGCTAAAACCAAACAGGTTAACAATTATTCGCGAATGCACTTTTATTTTGTGCTACTTAGATTAGGCTTATAACTTATAATCATGATTTTATACTAAATATAAAAGCGTCTCTATCTTTTTCTAACACTGAACCACTGTTCTAAAGCTGCGTGTCTCTCTGTGTTTTAATGCCATTAAAAGCACAAATTAACCTCAAGACCCCAGATGTCTTGAAAGAAAAACTAAAATCCTTTCCTCCCTAAGCCATTTGTAAGAGTAAGCTTCTTTTTGCTAGGCTCTGATCTCTGCCAAGCAGTAGGGTTCCAGAATACAAGATCAAATGCAAGGGCACAGGCCCTCAAGATATTAAGAGTTAGGCCAGTATGCCGAGCTAAACCGCTACGGCAACATCAGGACACAATACCACAGCCTGGGCAATTACAATGAAATCCCATGCTCCCACCATCAATCACTGATGTTTAGGTCAATAAAACAAGTAAAGCATAACTTGAACTAAGACAGGGACCATTTGTATTCGTTTTCATTAATGTTCACTAGCCTATATATTATTTTCATTTAACCTAAGCGGTGCATAAACGCGAAGCGCACCCATGTTTTACCCCTCTTTGAATTTAGGAAAAGCCATCAGGTGAACCGATGATATGAAGCTGTTTTGGTGCTCTGTGCTTTTTAAATCTCTTGAAGGCTGCCTTCGATTTAAATAGGCTCGCAAAATAAAGGCCTGGCATGCTGATGCTGAGATTTAGCATGTCATAAACTCCTGTAAACCCTCCAATCTGTGTCAAAACAAATTTATATCTTCAGACTGAGATATGCAAAGGTCAAGAAACCTAAGGTGTCTGTCATAAATCAGCCACTTGAAGTGTTTATAACATTAATCCATTGGAACGGACTCTTGGCATAACAAGACCTCGATTTCAGGAGCTCGTTGGTTGTCAGCCAAGCGGCTGTGCAGGACCGGAGAGCAGAGCATGCGGGCTGGGCAGACTACGTATGATTCACATACGCAAGTTGAATACACACCTTTTGAAAAGTCTTTAAAGGAGACCTGCTGTGCAAAATTCACTTGTTAGTCATTTTTGGAATTTTTGTTGGATTTGTAGTGTGTGTGTGTACAAACAATAAAACATTCGCTGCATTTTTGTCCTGGCCAGGGCTTAATCTAGCCAGTTCTCCCATTGTGACCTCATATAAGAAGATTCCCTCCCCTGGGTAGTTGCTCAGCTCTGCTGATCTCTGCAGGGGCGTGGCTCAGCAGTAACCAGTTTACATAGACATTGAAACAGCATGTGGATCGGCACCCCATCCATGTGCCCCGAGTCCTCTTGTACAGCCTTCAGGGCTCCCGTGACCCTGTGCAGTATAAGCGGTATAGAGAATGAGTGAGTGAGAGAGAGTGAAATGGTGTTTGCGAGAGGACTGAAACAAAGGGGGTTCGAGGTATGAAAAATGCGTCTGAGGGATATTTCAGCTGGTGCATTACCAGACGCACTACGAGGGACACCTGTGATCATTTTACTGAACTTGTTGAAGTAACAGTTAAATAATTGTTATCAAATAGAAAGCATAAGGTCATTTCCTTTGGCTAAAAATGGCTAATAATTCTCTGGGTTTTAATAGCTAGGTAGACTTAAATACCCATCCTAGAGGTACTCCTCCCTATAACGTCACGGACAATAGAGAGGCAATGCTACAACAAAAACACTCAATATTCCACTATACCATCTGACATATTAAAAGTAACAATGCTCTGGGGGGGGAAAAAAAAAATACATTTTAGGATTAATAAGACAACAAATAAAAATATTGTTCCTCACTGAATACGATGATCCAGGAGAAGCAGTCGCAGTGTTTTGGTGTCTTATACATTTGTTTTCATTGTTAAACTCACTATAATTATTGTATATAGCTGATACTGTGTGAATTGTGTCTCTCTGTTTTCAGAGACATTCCTTGAACACAGTAACTAACAATGCAATGTTTGAATCATTGCGTTTTTTTAATCCAAAACAGGCGTAAAAGATCTTGCTTCACTCTAAGAGATTGTTTTTAGTAAGATGCAAAAAAATTTAGCAATTCAGTCACACATTTTGGCACAGGGTCCAGCGTTAAGGGTGGTCAATATCTTAATTCTCAGTGGAGCCTGCGTTTAAGAATTACAACCTTGTAGGCTATTCGCTGTTGCTCACACAGACCAGGTTGTGTATGGAGTAAATCTGTCAGTCAAAGGTCTATGAGCATATAAACCTTTGCGAGATTACCGTATTGCTGCTAGGTCGGCCTAATTACAAGTGCTCTTTAATGCTCTTATAGTAATACGGCTAGGATTTCACACTGAGAGCATGTTTAGGAACAAGCTAGAAGTAAATCTGTCAAGGGCTCGATCTGCATTCATTTAGAGAGAGTATAAAGTATTGTGTCCTTACAGTTCATGTAACACACTGCGGCTACTTCCATCACTCTCAGGGTTCAGCTACTTCGGTGGCAAGTTAGAGTCGACCTTCCAAAGTGCCCTTCTGGTAGTGTTACCAGCGCTTGCCACATCAACATACAGTATATCGCTGTAGCTGTAACATTTCCATCAAGCGCATGTTTGTGTCCGGGAGACAGCGGCCGCATTCAGGGCCCAGGAGGTAACACTATCTTCATGTGAGACGCTCTAAATTCGAGGTGCCGCTGACAGGTCTGTACGTCTAGGGCACTTTCGGCAAGCTCGCTTGCCCGTCTCAGGCTACAAGTTTTCTTTTTATTTTTTTTTCCCTGCCCCACGCCAATCGATAGCTCTTTTTACTTCTCATTGATTGCCTAGCAGTGGGAGCGACCTAAGCAGAGGCTGTTATGACATTTCTAGATTTCCTCCTGTCCTTGGGACAATCAATTACACGCGCATGGCAATCAAAACCTCTTTGCAAAATGAACCTGCTCCATGACATTTTCATCTCCTGGATTTATGCCATGCTTTAAAAAAAAAGAGAGAGAGAGAGAGAGAGAGAGAGAGAGAGAGAGAGAGAGAGAGAGAACAGACAGACAGGGTTGTCGTGTCTCACATAAGAATGCAGTGTGCACATACACAGACACGCCATGTACACAGAGCCGTATGCTAATGACCCGGGTCAGGGGATTGCTGAAATCTCGTGCTAGACTCGGCTATACAGAGGCACACCTTTGTTGGATATGTTGGTTTGGTTATTGATTTTTGTCATCAGCTATGACAGCCAAGTCCACTGTGGATTTACCTGACGGTGCCCTATATAGAGTTCAAGAGTCTTACAGCCAGCAGAGTTGCAGTACAAGGAGACTTTGATAAATCGCACTAGCATCAGGAGGCTCTCATTTATTCTGGCCTGTTTTCTTTCCTGCTTTGTAGCCTAAAAAATAAATAAATAAATAAAATACAGCAGGTGTGAATATTCGTGGGATTAGTCCCTGTGCACTAGGGATGGGCAATATGACAATAATATTATATCAATACTATATTGATATAATAATATAATAGGTCATCATAGGCGTTTCTACGACACACCAAAAGTATTACGATCCAAAAAAGAAATAAAAAGAAATAAACATATATAAACACTTCCGCTCCAAAGTTTGGGGTCACTTGCAAATTTCTTGGTTTTCCAAAGGAAACCACATTTTCATGCAATTCACAAACAATTTTATCCATTTCACAAACAATTAAAGTTAGCCGGAATTCTGGCTGTCATGGAGCGGCCAGCACAGTCTCCGGATCTGAACTCTATTGAGCTGTGGTGGGAGCAGCCTGACCGTATGGTACGGAGGAAGTCTCCATCACGCCAGTCCATTTTGTGGGAGATGCTCCAGGAGGCATGGGGTGAAATCTCACCAGATTATCACGAACAGCTAGAATGCCTATGGTCTGCCAGGCTGTAATTGTTGCAAAGGGTATTTTTTATGAAGGCAAAGTTTGAAGAACACATTCATCATTTCCATCAAAATCATTATTTCCAACTCTGACAATGTCAGCATGTCTTGTTCTTTTGCTATATTTTCTATTCAGACTAATTTCGTGTGGGTAACAATAAAAATTCTAAGTGATCCAAAACTTTTGAGCGGTAGTGTATATATCTTTTGATACTTTATTTAATGTATTAAAAACATACCTTTTCCAATTAATTAAATATAAATGGAAAAAAGAAAAATGCACTTTTTTACATTTACAAGTTTTAATATTGCATACAACATTTTAATGAAACAAGGCTGTCTTATCAGTTTGAATTTACTTTTTGTTCTAGTAATTTATCACAGAATTGACATTTTCTGGGAAATGTACGACAGGCGTTCAAGTCAGACCAGAACTTTTTATTGACCAGAGTAACAGAACACAGTTATGAGTGTAAAAACTACAGGTACTTGTATTTCTCTATATAATCCTCTGCTACACTAATGTACAGTACTTGTGCTTGGTACCTTTCTACCAAAGTAGAAAGTTTTCGCAGTTCGCCGGAGTCATGATTGGACTGCTTGCTTAATGTCTGAGACGCTGGCCTCCCAGGAACTCCTCTAATGGCCCAAATGTCTGGAAATGACTCAAAAAGAGGTCAGGACTATATGGGGATATGGCAAAAACTTCTAGCTTAGGGAACGGGAACGACTGCAGTGGACATACAATTTTGCCTGCACCATTCAAATGTTTTAGTGCGGCTCATCACCATAGTGCGCTTGATGTCTACTGTTATTGGCTTTTTTTATGCCAAAATTTCAACACAATTTCAACTCGCATATCATCCACCATTACTGCACACTTAGGGCAACCTATAAACCTAAAATGAGAAAGAGAAATGACCATAATCAAACCAAATCAAGACCAAAATCACCTAAATTATTTAATTATACATAGATTTTTTTTATGGTTATAAGACTTTTTGATACAGTTTGAATACTTTCTGTAATTAACAAACCAATCTCAGGTATTTCACTTTTCAGGATTTTTTTGTACCTTCATTTTATTGTTATTTAAAAAAAAATAATAATCCATACGCTTTGTCTGCTCGCACTTCTCCCAGTTAATCCGTAGCAGGCTCAATAAAACCATTTACCGATCTTGAGCAGCCGGCGACGACAGAGCTGTGCAAACGTTTGCCAGCTCTACTATGTGTCAAGATGAGGTGCGAACTGCCAGAGCTACTGGTTAAAAAAAACTCATAATCACTTCATGGCTGCCAAAAACATACACAAGGCATTATAACCCGGCTGGAAATCAGATCTAATACACAGCGTAACGTTATATTCCAGGATTTTTTTCACGTCTTTCTCTGCAGTCGAGCACATGTGCAGACACTACAGCTGATTTCTGCGCTATTGTAGTCTGTAGGAAGCCTTATTTTTCCGTTGTGTTATATCTCTTCCAGGTCGCAGGCTTGAAAGTGGACAAGCGCTAGATTAGAGTTCGTTTTCGTATGCATGAAGGAGACGTTACTTAAAGTGCATTACGTCCTTCACTAAACACGAGCCGTTCATGCGGATAAATGCCTGGCTTTCATACAACCGCACGTTAAATATTTAATGCTCTAATATAATCAACTTCAGGTTCCCGATTCGAGGAGGACACGGGGAGAATTGCAGAGGCGTGCACAATAGTGGAACTGCTGCAGTCCTGGTGGACGAACGCCGACTCCAGCTGTGCACTTTGCCGCATCCAAGGAATGAAGGATGCTTCTTATCACTTCTCACCTGGGAAAGGTAGAGCATGCAAGAGCAGAGGTACGCCTCACGCCCAAATCCCTGATGTAACACTCGCCATCTGTGGCTCAAGAACTCTTCTATCCTATATTCTAATTATGAGGAGAAAGTTGGCCCTTTTCCTCTTACTCCTGGCATGGAATCCGAAAAGGAAATGTCGAAGTGATACGTCGATCCGGATACGCTGAGCAAAATCCACTGTATGTATATATGTTGTAAATACATAATATTTAATAATAAACGTATAGTTTTACTCTTGTTGTCTTTACATAGGATCTGTATAACGTTTACAAAAGAAATCTTAGGTTCACACACGAGAACTCACAAATTCTATTACGAAAGAAAGTGCTCAGTCTTCTAGAATATGATACGATTAATGATCGATATGTGATCAAACTGATTCAGAATCTGGATTAGGCCATAATTAATTCAGGAAGGATGATGACATAGAGAAGAAATATTTTGCAAGAGCTTTTTTTTTTTTTTTTTTGCAATTATCATTGTTACATCGGTTAATTTTAATCATTGTCTCTTAAATCCCTGCATTGATCCCGATCGTCGGATCGTTAAACCCCTAGTGTTAACAGACGCACTGCACCAGCTGCCAATGTGACTGCCTTGCGCAATTCAGAAAATGTCTAACAAGCTTTAAAGGAAACCATGAGGTTCAAAAAGCTACCGTACATCTTGCCGAAAAAAACAAAAATCCGAGTTACTCAGCTTTTCAATGTTTTCGAACTCCTGCTGAATCTCCCAGAAACCATGCCACGATCAGTTTCAGTTCTCCTCTCAACCTGAGGCCTGTGCTGACACACGTCCTTCTCATCGCAAAACTCAGTGTGTAACTGTACATTTTAAACGATGACCAATCTGTTTCCGACAGACATTAATGAACTAGGATTCCTGTAAACTCACCCGGTATCAGACTGAAAATCTGGATATGGAACACATTTATTACTCATGATGAATAATGCACCACTCAGGTCACACTTCTCATGATCTGCTCTCCTTCCCACGTCACTCCCAGTGTCTGGGTCCATTTCTATCCAACATAAACTTGCTTTTTTTTTTTTTATGTACTGGGTGAAAGAACAGAGGAGTGCCTTCTTTGAGTACTTTATCAAGCTTAAAACCCCGAACCCCACACTGTACCCCTTTCTCCTCCTCCCTCTCACACACCTGACCAGTCAAGCAAACAGGGGCAGCGCTAATAAAAGCCCATCTTGCTTCGCTTCCAATTTCCCTGATCGAATGTCACTCAGGAATGTTTGCATGGCTGAAAGACAGAAAGCACTTTTTTTCCCCCCCCTTTCTTTTAAGGCAGCCGTCTCCTCCTCTGAGCCTGATTAGCCATGCTTTTGTTTAGCCGCCTTTTTTTTTTTTTTTTACGATCTGAAACGAGAGGAGGATATAGCCCGTGTAGCCTGGCTGAGCAGCGCCGAGGTTTACAATGCACCTCACGCCACCTGCAGAGAGGATTAGACAAACACGAGCACCCCGGCATAGGCTAACACACTGTTCTGCTGTTCCACTTGATATTTACCTATGGATTTCTCACAACGGTCTGCTAACGTGCGAAAGTTTGACTATATGGTTCGCAGTGTTTCATAAATGGATTTAAACATCTAGCGCGCTAAGATATTCTGAACGGATCGAGCTAGTACTAGATCATGACATTATCAAATGTCACACCATGAGAGGGAAGAGAATGGGAGAACCTGTGTATTGTTTTTCGTTTTTCAATGCTCACCCTGTGCTCCATGCTGAGGCATTGTGCGCGCTTGGCAGCGTCCTCGGCGAGCACCGAGCGGTAATAGGCGAGAACTGCTAGCGGAAGCAGATCCGCTGGGACTCCCGAGCCTGTCCTCTGTGCTTGATATGAAACAAAGCTCTTGTGTGGCCTTTGTCTCAGTCACCTTCGCTGACACACATAGAAGCCTGGACGTAAAGATGACTTTCAAAGACAAAGAAGTAGGTCCGCCGAGCATGCGGCGAACTATTTTAAATGTGTCAGCCTTCATCCGCCTAAGGATTTGATGTTTAATTTTCACAGATTTCGTCTGGAAGTGTTAATTGATTTCAAACTGACTCCATGGATAGACAACATGTTTGAGCTGATGGTCGCCACTTCGGAAGCCTCTATGACAGCTTACACGAATTGCTTTGACAGCGTACGAGTGACTGTGGTGACATCCGCGCGATTTTCCCCTCACGCAGGAATCTGCCGTTTACCTTAAGACGCTTCTGTATATAATGTTGTTTTTTTTCCGACATAGGGCTCTGAAATCTCTCATTAAAGTCGACTCATGGTGGGTTCTGGCACTCGAGAGGAAAAGACAGATTATAACAATTTGTATTTTTCCTGACTCCCCTTCCCTCCGAACCCTCCCTCTTGCCCTCGGTGGATCTTTCATTAGATTCTGGCCAGGCTCCAGACACCACTTTGCCTTATACAAGCATTTTTTGTTCGGTTTTCAGCAAAGGAGGCATTTTTTATATATATATATATATATATATATATTCCAAGTTCATTAATAGGAGATTGCCACTTTCTCCCGCTTTCATTAAATGCAATGAGGCTCGCAGGTAAATCTGCGCCAGAAGCGTGGTGCTGTCAGTTTCTGGAGAGACCAAAGGCTGTTTGGTGGCACGAGTGAAAAGAAATGGAAGGAAGGCTGTCCCGCCAAAAAGCTAGTGGGGAGATGCACTGAAGGGGAGAGAAAATGCCTCCAAAACATAGTCCTCTCCATTGGCATTCATTTTAATGGCAAATTTGTCGCGAGCTGTTGTCAGGCACCCTCGGCGTAATGATTAGGCCCGCTAGTCGCTGCGAAGCACTGACTTCAAGATTCGCCTGGTGAGCATTGTCAATCCGTGACAGCACACAATGGCGGCCCGGATGGTGAGATGGGTTGGCAAGCTTGTCCCTGTGAAAAAAAAAAAATATATATATATATAAAAAAGCCCTCCCCACACACCCCTTAAAGCTGCATTTCTGCTGTTAGTGAATATTTTGTTGTGTTGATATCGAGTTGATTAGAATGAAAAAGGAAGCCAAACCACTGAAAAGATTCCCTTAGTGAAGTGTGGGAGACTGACAGACTTTCCTGGAGTTAAACTATTCACTACTTTATGAAAGCGTTCTCCCGTATGCGCTCCTTAAAGAGCGCACGGCGTTTACGGGAACATCGGGAACCCGGAATACTTGGTGTTTAGCAAGAGATGTCAGTCCCATCCGTGTCCATTTCGCCTGATCCCTCAACACCCAATGAAATACCATGAGTCATTTCCTTAACTCTCATTCTGACATGCTGGATAAATCAGTTCCAGCACATGAATGACTAATCCACTTCTGAGATGTTTTGGCAGCAGAAAAACACATTATTTGTTCGGTGCCTTCGATCTGCATGGTGATGAAAAAGGTAAGTAGTCACATTTGTAAAGGACATGTGCTTAATCAGAGTTAAATTATGCTACGGTGAATAATCCATCACGCTGGAGCTCTCCCTCTGAGTGAAATCAGACACTTAGCCATTAGTAAAATTAGACAGATGTCTAATTTTGTAAAGCCGTTTTTGTTTAACACGGACTTCGTGTTTGTTTAATATGCAGTATATGCGTGCTTAGCCTCATTATGTCATGCGGACGAATCGCTTCCTTCCTTCGAACGCTCCTTAAAGTGCTCGCTCCTGTCGTATCTTGTCCGTTCTAGTATTCAGAGCTAAGCTGGTAGAGCTGGTAAGGACGGCATCATGCACTCAATGTGTTGCTTCAACCACGTTGTTAATCGAAAGAAGGAAAAGAAAGAGCACAAAATTCTCCCTGATGAGGACATGGTTTTTTTTTTCATGTGTGTCCATCTCACCTTCTGAAAAGAAACCCAAGCATATCTACCAGAAATCTCTTTTCTCGTCCATCTACACTCTGACTCTTATTGAGTTGCATGGTTGCCCATTAGCTGTAATGGAGTGGGAGGTGGGACGGAGCGCCTCTCATTAAACGAGAGCGGTGCAGCCCTTCTCAGGCTGAAAACGGTTAATTTATGGAAAAAAGAAGGAGGGCAGATGAGGCGCTGAGATGGAACAGATATCCCGCAATGGCTCAAGGCAGGGGGGAAGGAGAGAAGGGAAGAGAGAAAGGGTGGAGAGAACCCGAGCAAAAGGAGGAGAGAGGAAAAGTGAGAGAGAGAGAGAGAGAGAGAGAGAGAGAGAGAGAGAGAGGGAGGGAGGACAGAGGAACGGCTAATGGAAATGAGTGACAGGCTTTCAGAATGATTTACAACGGGCGGCTGGGCGGCGGAGCCGCGGCGCTTTTGATGGATGATCCTGAAAGACGGCGCGCGACCATAAATCATGTCTTTGAATCATTGACAGAGATAAAGGAGGGGGAGAAAAAGCAATGGCATTGATGCTCATTCTTCCAATAATGTACATTGACGAGTTACACTAGCGAGCCTTAATTAAAAAGTGAACATGTGGTCCTCTTTCTCCCTCACTCTCTCTTTCTCTGTCTGGCTTTCTCTCCAAGCTTTGGGTGGTGATATCAGTCATGTTTAAAAATGCAGTTTCGTACCGTCCTCGCCTCTTACCGCGCTCCTTAGTGTACTGGGAAAAAAAAAAGAAAAAAGGATCAAGCTAAAGTTTGGAAAGTTGACGGCTTAGTGTTCGGTGAAATATTTACACACCTTATTATGTTTTTTACCTCCCCGTCATGCAACAATAAAAGCCTATGTTTCACATTTCTTCCTGATTTTTCGTTTCGTTAATGCCCCTGGACACACACACACACAAAATGTTTGACTCAAATCTGGTCATTTGTCAGTCCATTGTTACTGTGACAAGTGCAAACAGCAAACACGACAGGTCAAACTTTGGGAGGACAATCGCATCCAGAGCATCTCCTCTTCTGCCAGGTCCTGATGGATGTCAGAAGAAGGGAAGCAGGGAATAAGGAAAGAGAGAGAGAGCGAGAGAGAGATGAGCGCGGCGGGAGAGGTGGCAGGCTGAACGCTTGGCATTCTGCATCAGCTGGGCTCCTCCAAACTGCACACAATAGAGCAGTGAGGTGAAAGTAATCCAGAACATCTGTCCTGGAGCTGAACGAGCTCGGCCTGTTTGTTCTGTTAGAGGAAAAGAGGCTTTGGAGAGATAACAATCCCTGCGATGAGAAAATACAAAGAACAAATCTACAGATGTAAATATTACAGATTGATGGATAAAGACGGACTGGCACCTATGGGCAATCCGGCTACTTGCATGTTTTTGTGAGCTGGGAGGAAACCTGAGAATCCAGAGGAACCCTGGAGCTGGGACACAGCCGTCTCAGTGATATCAATGTTCAATCAAAATCAATTTTTTTTATTTATTTATATATATCTCAACAGATCGTTTGTGCCAAAGCATCCACAGGGTGAAAGAACAAACTGTTTGGTTGCGTGTAGGAGACTGTGAGAGAGTTTCGCTTCGTTCCTTTCACATTTCTCTCTCGAACTCGTGATGATGGCTGAAAGTCAACAATAAGGCATTGACTTTTCAGATGCCTCGTTCATGCTGGCTGCAGTGTTCCTTATGTCACAGCTTGTCTCGCTTTCTAAAGAAAATGACATGAGCTTTGCGTCAGAAGCCAGACCTCCCCTTGACTTGGCTTCTAGTTGTTGTGTTTTAGATTGTAACCTTGTACCATGGTCTTGGAGGCATGCGTATGTGTGTGTGTGTGCGCACGTCGGTGTACGTGGCCGTTTGCTGAAACACATAAAATCCACCTCCAGCTGGACGATGACATTTTGGCTGTTCGAAATGAAACCCAGGCAACAATAGTGCTCCTGCTGTGCAATGCTGTGGCACGCACACACACACACACACACACACACACACACACACACACACACACACACACACACACACACACACACACAC
>JAQQZT010000015.1:18957355-18970586 GCA_030068275.1 Clarias platycephalus | reverse complement strand
CACACACACACACACACACACACACACACACACACACACACACACACACACACACACACACACACACACACAAGGCCTAGTGTGAGGTATCAATGCCACACATACAAACACACCCCCCCACACACACACACACTTTCCCCCCCTGCACCGTTGGGATGAGTAATTATTTTCTGCATATTGTGAAGTTGTACATCTATCATGTCTGATCCCATACTGACATTTTCAAACACGGCTTGATGGACACCTGAAGTAATTACTTGTCATTCTTCCGTTTGAGGATTTTCATGTCTTGCTGCTACGTTCCCCGCAACACTCTGCTGCCTGCTCTTCTCCGGCGCAGCCGTGCGGTATTTTAAGAAACTTCATCTTAGAGGGAAAAAAAAGTGCACCAAAATCAACACACGCAAAAAAAAAGTGATTGAGACAAAAAAAAAAAAAAAAAAAACAGATTTGAGGATGAGTCGAATAATGATTCGCGTGTCTGCTGCAGTCTTTCCAGCCAAATGAACCGAGGAGCTCGATAAACTTCAGAGTCGCTTTGTCTTGGTGTGCTCGTTATTTACTCGAATCTTAAATGGTCTTAAAAGATGATCCATATAGTAATGAAGTCAGCTCCCCCGCTGGCCGGATGCCCAAATACACAACATAATCAAAACAAAGGCGCAGGGGATTCTGAAGAGCTGCTCTGCGTTTGACTGACAAACATTACTTTTATTCGTTTGTCGTACCCCTTTTCTGGTAAACAGATTAATGGTTATTGAACACTAATTGATGTATATACTCTGCAAATGGCTTGAGGATGGGAAGAGTGCTGCAGCAGATCATCGTTGTTTTTTTAATGCTTCACAATGGTCTGGAAGCGGCTTGCAGCTCACCCTTAATTAAAGGACGGACGTTTCTGCAATATGCCTGATGTGCTGTACTCTTAAGCATGAAGCATAACAAAAGAGGACGAGCTTTTTTACTCGATCACCACCATACGGCGAAGTTTAATCAGAAATCGAATGTATGGTGGTGGCCAGAAGTAAGAAATTTGATGTTTTAATGACATTTGAATATTTTTTACAATAATGACAATCAAGATAATTGGTCATTTTATGCAATGAAAATGCTATACGACGATCAATATTTACTATGACGTGCGTTATTCTGCTGGGTTCGGCTGGGCATGGAGTCAAAAAACACGTCTGCAGTACTCTGGTGTCGCTCGCTCAATCCATGCCTGCTTGATTGCTTCCTGAAAATCATGTACAGAAGACCATTCCGTCGTTCCTCACCATTGCCCAGAAGTTTTCTTTTGGGTTTAGGTCGGGAGATGACCTGACATTCAGACCCTGAATACTGCTGGCACACAGCCAGATTTTCACAAGTTTTTCGGGGTTAATAATCACACCTCTTCAACCAGATATGCAAAAACTAATTAGTAAAACACTTTTTTGTGCACGGGGAGAACTATAAGACACGTCATTATGTTGTCTTGATACTTTCGCCCTCCACTGTAGATGCAGTGAGTATTGCACGGAAGCGGACGCTAAGTTACGGCTCGGCTAGGTATATTTCTTACGAGATGGCAAGCTTGATGCTGTCGACAGCCGTATTCGCATGAAAGATGAACTTTAGGAGGCGATCGGGTTTATTTATAAGAGGGTCCGGATGAGGTTGTGAATGAAACGAGTCGAGTTCAAGTTGAAACGAGAGACGCCACTGTCGCACGAACATCCTTGTCATTAATGTAAAGAGATAATAACCAAAGTGAAAACGTATCAGCACACGTTTAATTAATTTTTTTCAGGTTAGATTTATTTTTCGTTATTGTTACAAGAGCTACAGCACTTGTCAGGTGACCATAACCTTCCCTGTCAGCCTACACATAGTACAGTAGGAGCCCATTAGCTTACACAACCCTGCTGCAAGACAGGGGTGAAGCCGCACTCTCGGACCCTTGGACCCCACCGCCTTGTTGTTTTTGGAGGATTGTGAGAGCAAATAGCCACTTAAAGAAAAAAAAAACCCTCCCTGTGCTTTCGGTCAAAACCAAAACGCCGTCGAGCCATTCATCAAAGGGCTAGACAACCTGCTCCTCTGCCTACCCCCTCCTTCCACCCGTTGGCACTGGCCATCTCCCTCATCTCTGGGTTTTAACTAGGGCTCCGCAACATTCCAGAAATGACAAATGATACTTATACCTCTGGCCTGTACCGAATCAATAGGCATGCAGAACGGCTATCCATCTTGCTAGCTATCGACAGCTGCTGCTTGACATCTGAAGTGGGGGGAGGGGGGGGGGGGTGCCTGGTGGCTTTATTCAACAGCAAGACAAGGCTAATGGCAACGTGTATTTTTTACCCTGAAGTTTGTTTGAACTGACTGTTCCATTGTCTAAAACGTAGGACCCAGGCTCGCTCTACTACAGAGTTTACGAGTGCGAAAATATATGTATAATCAACTGAAAATGTGCAGGTAATAACGAAGCTTCTGTAACACTCATCCAGCATCGCATTCAGATACATGAACAGAAACAGGAACGCCTTCCCAATTCAGTCTAAACCTATCCAGATGACTGTATTTGGCATCCGCGTAGAGCGATCAATCACCATAACACGGACGTCACAGTCTCGAAGAAAACGAACCGACCGAAACATTGCATCTCTCATGCTAAGCTCCCAAAGCATTATCCCAGTGACCTCCTCAGCAGGGATGCCGCTCGAGCGCTAAGCTAAGCTCACACCTGCGCGTGTTTACACGGCCGCGGGTGCTGCTGGAAGCCGATGGCGGAGAGATACGGCTGCGTCTGTATCTCAGCAGCTGACAGATAGCACTTCAGTCCAGCTTTAGCTGCACCTCCCCTCAAGGGGACGTGATTGATGACTACCTAGATCCATTCTCTCTCACTCGTTCTCTCTCTCTATCTCTCTTTCCAGAGTCCTGCTGCACTTAGAATGAGGGTGACACTCATCCCTCACACCACTTTTAAAGATGCTGGTTTGCAAACGGAGAGACTTCACAAATACCCGTGTCTGCACTCGAAAATCCTTAAAGATGGATGACGGGTGAATTTCACAATCTTATTGCTAGATAAAGGAAGAACACAGCGTGAGAATTAGGGAATAGGATTTCATCATTTCTACATGACCTTATGGGGCAGGGTTAGCTCAGTGGACTACTGCAGTCAGAATGTCCGTGGTTTGAGCCCCAGCGGCACCGAGCTGCCACTGCTGGACCCATGAGCAAAGGTCCTTCACCTTCAACTGCTCAGATACAATAAGGCATCAGGCTGGCAACCTGGCCCCATAAGGAACGGGCACTGAAATGATCTATTCAGGGAGGGGAGTATTCGTCGCTCGATGGCATGTGAATGCACCCTTACCTTAAGCGATGTTATACTGCCATGATTTCCGGTGATGTTTACATCGATCATACGACATTAACACGGTTCAAGATTACAACTTTAAAAACATGACATATTCCTGGTGTGAGGTCAATCTGACTTTTGTCAGAAGATAAGGTTTCATCACTCAGGTAGAATTAAGTGAAACGCATAATCTGTAAGAAATCACCACAAAATTCGACAAATCTTCATAACTAAAAAAAAGTTACACGGTGATATCAGACAGATTTTTTTTTATGTAATCCTAATGACACTCATCAGTACTGCTCCATGGCGTTAGGTTTAATCTGTTCTAAACACTTAAAATCATCAATCAAGACGTTTTTCCGTGTTAAATGAAATATCGGCCAAGCCTAGCATGGAGGTTTTTTTTTTTTTTTTTTTGAGTACGTCAGCAACGCTAATGCCTTTTGTTTTTATTCGCTTTTCAAAAGTTAGAAGTTTGACGCCCTGTGCCTTTTAAGAAACCGGCGCCCGAGCCATCCATTTTAACGACGCGACCGTAAACGTGTTAATGAACACTTAGCCCAGCCATCTGGAAGACAATTACACGGGAACAAACACACCAGCTCAGCAACTAAAGGTTGGGTCATCAATCACAGACAATTGTCACAAATGAGATGACTGTTTTCTGCTGAGGCTTTGGCCTCATAACCCGATGAACTGCTGCGTCCAGGGGAAAGCGAGTTCCTCGTTCCAAGGCTTGAAAGAAGAAGACAAAGAAAGACCATCTCTCGCCCACTTAACCGTTGTGTTAAAGACAATCAGCCTCATTAGCGGTATTGGCTGCCAAATCTGGGTGTGATCTAAGAGTGCAGTACATCATCCAAAAATAAACATCTCGCAATCTGTCCACATTAGGTGACAGAAAAGTGCGAAATAATTGTGCATCATAGCAAACGCGAATGAAATGCGTATGAAAAAAGGCTATTTTTATCTAGAACGCATAGAAAAGGATGTCTATACAGGGAAAGAGAAAAAAAAAGCTCACTTAATAAAGTGCCAGTCCTCAGAGGTGTCCTACAGTCAGGCTTAAGCCTCTCCTCCATGAGTAGTCTAATTAATTAACATTTCCTCCCTTTTTCTAATTGTAATCATATGCCCCTTGGGGAGCCATCACGGACTGTAATTGCAATTAAACATTTGGATGAGTTGGTAAAACAATGTCAACACGCGCAGTTCATCTGTGGAGCCGCAGAACGAGGGTGTAGGGTGGCTTGAGCGCCGCTTGCGTACGTGCAAAATTCACATTCAGCCATTAACTTTAGCATTATTATGCGTTCGTGCTGCCAGGATTTGTGTTTTCTGCATGCAAAAAAAAAAGAGGATACAATGACAAAAAGTCCTTTTTTTTCTAACTGTAATTTGTCTCTGTTTTAAAAATGCTTAGAGATGTTCTTTTTTCCCCTTTCAGTATGGAGATGAGCAGACTTCACTGCTTTCTCCTCGCTTTCTCCGTCTTTCGGTCTTCCCACGAGGTACGGATGAAATCCGACCTATTCTGGCAACATCCTAATATTTTATTTTACCTCAGGAGCTGGGACTGAGTCACAGCGAGCCCTGAATATGAAAATCTCGCAATCCTGTGGTCAGGTTGTATATGTTTTAGAGATGGGGGAAAAAATAATCGTTTCAGTTATGTATCACAATTCTTCTGTGTAGGGATTCATGTATCGCCACACTGACTCCGAAATCGATTTTTAAAAATTCATTCATTCATCTTCTATAACGCTTATCCTGTACAGAGTCAAGGGGGGCCTGGAGCCTATCCCAGGAGACTTTGGGCACGAGGCGGGGTATACTGTGGCCAGAGTGCCAATCCATCACATGGAACACAAATACACATTATGGGACGTTTAGGAACGCCAATTAGCCTAATCTGCATGTCTTTGGAATGTGGGAGGAAACCGGAGAACACAGAGGAAACCCATCAAGAACATGCAAACTCCACTTCCACAGACATGATATGGGAATCGAACCTTCGGCCCTGGAGGTGCGAGGCCACAGCGCTAACCAGTACGCCACCGTGATGCCTTTTTAAAAATAGTTTTTAATTCATATACGTTTGCATTTGAGGTGATATTATGGTGCAGTTCCTCTATAATCCTACAGGTGGTGCATTCTAAACTATTAACAAGGGAAGACAGGAGAGCATCCTGAATTATTTGCTACTGTAAGTTTGGTTAGAATTAGAACAAAATCTAAAGAAAAAAAAATATCGATTTGGATATTTATAATATACGGATTTCGATAATTGTAGAATAGCAATACGAATTAGCACCTAAGGTCCCTGGTGTTTCCTATCCCTAATATATTTCTCTTTTTTGCCCAAACAAATAAAATGTGCCACTTGAATGAAGGTTATTTTTAATTATTGACTTTTATATCACCATAAAAACCCTTTAAACTGCTTAATAAACATTGCATGCGCCCTACATGTACTCGTGAGCCACAGTTTTGGGGTGAAAATGGCGAGTTTTTTTTTGTTTTGTTTTTTTTGATGGGAAAATCAAACCTCAACATATTTTCTTGGCAAGATGAGGATGAGCTGCTGACAGTGCATCAGAAATCATTTTACGTGATCAACATGTATGGAATGTGAGAAATCGTATGTTGATGACAGGGAGTGTCAGCGAAGGAGCCCGTGTTTGATAGCGTCTGCTGTTTCTCATTAGGCAGATGCTACTTCACGGAGAGCCGTGCAAACTGTTGGATTCACAGTATGATCCTCGAATGCTGATTTAATCTTAGCACAGATCTTAAACCAACCCTTTAACTGTGGCTTATTCATCGACGGAAGAAAATACCAGGATTGAATGTGTGTGCATGTCCTCTTCTATTAGCTTTAATTAAAAATAGATATCTATGAAATAATAATTACCCCTTTTATTCAAATAACACACACACACACACACATACACACACACACACACACACAAACCCTAGACCCCTCTCTCTCTATATATATATATATTTGACCATTAAATATTCACATGGCTGATACGTTTGAAAACACACAGACACACACACAAACATACATACACACACACAAACACAAAAGCCTAAGCAGTCTCTTACTGAAAAACCCCCTTCATTTAATGATCCCCCACTAAGGAGGATTCAGCGTACGCACACACCTCCGAAAGAATTCAAATCCCTTTTCCCACAACCTCTTTCAGGCCGCGTGATAAATGACACCCGTCATTCCACCGTTGCCAAACAGCTCAGTGGGGAATTGTACTGATATATGATTCACAAGAACAGGAAATAAACTCTCCCTTTCTCGACTGCACACTCACTCACCAACTAGGGCGGACCTGGACAGCGTCAGGGCTCAAACGTCTAAGAAAGGAGACAGCCCAAAAAGGCATAAAAAAAGAAAAAGACACCGGATTTCAAAAGCGGCTTCCACCCTCCGCCGAGGATGGATAAAGAAAAAAAAAAAAAAACGAAAAAAAAAAAAAAAAAAACAAGAAACACAGCAGCCCTGAAATCCGCTGATGACGACGTTCAGCAGGCCCACTTGGGCAAGGTAAAAGTATGCAATTATCGAAGGGGGTAAAAATCTCAGCGAATGAGCAACCTTCCCCTGCCCCCAATTATAATAAAGCAAGTGAGGCTAATTACTGGCCCTTGATTATCTGAGATTGCTGTCTATGCCTCTGAAAGACAGACTGAAAAAGATGTAGAAATGAAGGAGGGAGAAAAACAGAAACAACGAGAAGCTGTGATTTGGCTCAACATACTGTACAGTACAAGAATTTGCCCTTTATAGACTCCTTTACTTTCTCACACTCAATTTTTTCTTCCTCTATACAATACGCAGCTTTTGTTTCCTTACATTTCTACATTTATTAGTACATCACTTCCAGTTTTTTTTTTTTTTTTTGCTTTTTTGCTTCCTGGATGCACTGTTTGAGTGGGAGTAGAGCAAGTTCACATCTGATGGGTCCCTTAAAAAAAAAAAAAAAAGAAAAAAAAAAAATATATATATATATATATATATTTACTTTAAAAGCCGACACTGAATATGAAACAAAAATACACTTTAATAATGATCCCTAACCGAATGCTTCCTGCTGTAGTCATGCCATCCTCCAGGATTCGTTTTGGACAACTCACTCACTGATGTACAGTATCCTGAAAATTTACAAATATTTAGTATGCTTATCCCACTATGAATTTTTTTTTCAACATCGCCCCACCCCTAATGTGTGTATGTGTGTGTGTGTGTGTGTGTGTGGCCTCCCACTCTGGGATATGCCCAGGGCCAGGACGAGGGTCTTTCAATCACTCCGACAGCGACATCCTTTCGCCATCACCGTCACAGAGGCCCCAGTGAGGAGGGGACGGAGATATTTATGAGCTGCGCGTTTGCACTGGCATGATATACGGCCTTGTAGTTCATCTCCTGCTCATTTTTTTTTTCCCCAAGCTCCTCGAAGTACTCCTGTGAGCTTTTGCTGGACGGGGATAATGCAGGCAGCAGACATGAGTCGCTGTTCCTGAGGCACCTGGTCTTGTATTTTACAATCAATGGTTAAGTAGTAGGAGGGAGCGTTGTTCATTATTGAAACGGCTCTCTCGGAGCGTCCTGTGAGGACGTGGTATTGTTTCTGGACACAAGCATGGATTTGAGTGTACCATGTACTCTGCTGGCAACACAGCTGGAATGTAGTGATATGTCTCTGCTGTAATGAAATATTAAAGACTGTTTGTACCTCTAAAGCAGGAATAATCCTAGTAGTAATTATTATATTTAGCAGCTTCGAAAATAGCACTTGATCCAGCACATGCTTGTATTTTGCATTTTATACCTGTTTTTTTTTTATTATTTTTTTTATCATGTGCTGATATGATTAAATGATGTACCACGTGGGATAAAAAGCCCACAATGTCCATACAAACATACTTAAGACAAAATAAAGGTGGCGAAACGAATGTGCACAAACTGCGAAATGTTCGTCTTTCTGACATTTTTTATTTTAAACCCATTTTGTCCATATTAATTGAACATCATAACATCATAACATCATCCCAATCTGCAGGCTGGTCCTGTAGTATTCCTTCATCTACAGTCATTTTCTTCGGAAAAAAAGTGACGTGAACGTGACGTGAACATAACCAGCCAAAAGCCAGGATGCTGTGATGTTCTTTTTCTTCCTGCCCTTCCACCATTTTGTAACTAAACAAAATACACATACGTGCCTGCAATGCATTTACCTGAGTAGAGTGACTCTTTTTTTTCCCCCCCTTTCTCCTTAGAAATAATAATTGCAAAGGAAAGCTTGCAAAGCCTTATGGCAGATTAGGAAATGAATTGGAAATGGCTTCAAATTGTCGCTCGAAAGCAAAGAGGCTGCTTTTGCACCACAAGGGGTTCCTTACCTCAGGCAGGAAGAGGATTAAAAGGAGCCATAAAAGAGCTTAGTAATGGCATCGGTAATGTTTCATCACCATTAAAATGGCTCAAAAAACATCTGCTTTGCATTTTTCACTCCCCTGCTACTCATTTGTCTGTGAAACTTTTTTTTTTTTTTTTTTCTAGTGTGCCCTAAACTTCTTGAGTCATTTTTACCTGTTTTTCCCCTTAAAAGTGGGGCATTTTAAAACTTAAAACTGTGCTGTCCTCCCATCCTGAATTACGGTTCTGAATCATCTTGTCCGGTCACTGATCCGGTGATTTAAAGACTGTTTTAATGCAAGGTCTGAAATATTATCCCGATTGGGTCACTGTTTGACCGTATTCGAAAGCTGCCTGTTCAGAGTAACTCCTTGGCTATTTTTACGTGGGTGAGTTATGTTTTGACTTTCCGGTTTGGGGAATTTTCGGGACTGTGCAGAGACATAAAAGGCTTTTAGCACACATATCAACACTGTGCAGTCCTGCTACCTGCTGAAAGAATTATGTGTAATTGAGCCAAACATCATATCTTGGTTTATCTTACCCTAGGCTAAATGTCTTTCCCATGATGCAAGTCAAACTAAAAGATGTGAATGTCATGTAATGAATCTATTCTCTCTCTCTCTCTCTCTCTCTCTCTCTTTCTCATTAAAATTAAATTTTCTTTTTCATGTCAGTTCCAAACCACATTCACATTCCTGCAACATTCCTTTTCTACCGCGCACAGTTAAAAAGACGGGGTGGATCACGTTCATGGACATCACATACAGGACAGTAACAGTGTTGAATAAACAGCACGGCTGAAATCCTGCGCTCCTTCCTGAGAAAGATCCCACAGTAATTTGGGCCACGGCTTCATTAGGTTTATTCCAGTGCAAATGACTGATTGCTGCCAGTCAACACGGCCCATTCACAGCCCACGGTCAACACCCATCAACACTGCTCAAGGGGAACATTCAGTGGGAGCCAAAAAGGGAGTGGTGCAAGGGTTTTGTGGCATGAACGCTGGATGGCATTGCAACAGTGATCCTTTTGTTCACACCTATTTAAAGACGTAGATTATATAGACTTCAGTGTGGGACAAATGAATCGCTCATTAAAAAAAAAAAAAAAGCGATGAAAGAAGAGGGAAATCTCTTCAGGTTTCAGTAGTAAATGCAGTAAATCACATAGAACCCTGACTCTTTATCCAGTGCTTAATTTTGTACATAATATAACCTACAACCTGCTTCTTCGATTCTACACCCAACACATACACACACACACACACACACACACACACACACACACATGACCAGGCCACCGAGTCCATGGTGTCAAACTGTCCACTACATAATGATGTGACAACTTTTTTACCACTGGGTCTCCTTCTTTCGCTGTATCTTTATCTTCGTGGTATATATTTTTGCTTGGTGTTTGTGTTTCCTGTAATGCATGGTGATCTGTTTTAACATCTTAAAAATATTAATCTTAAAGATGCTAAAAGATCTCAAAGATCTTCAACTTAAAGATGATCTTAAGATTTTCCTTGTCACGTGTTCTCTCGTCATACACCTGGTATTACTTCCTGGTGTGGACTTTAGCCTGTTTTTCTGGATTCTCCTTGAGCTGCTATCTGCCTCTGTTAGGAACACTACTACAGGAAAAGACCCTGTTAAAACAAATGTCAAGTTTTTATGCACTTGCATCCTGCCTCATCATACCATACCCGATGATACCCTACGAAACCCTACGATACCCAAACGTGGTCTACTGGCTAAAGTATTTTGGGCATAAACCATTAATTTAGCTATTGACCACTGGCAATTGACTATTATATTTTGATTATAGACTTATTATCTTATCTATAGCCCCCTGGGTATTGAGTATATTATTCTGGCTAAAGATTATCTTGGCTACAACTATAGACCAGTAGCTTAGCTATAGTCCATTATCTTGGCTATTGACCAATGGCCATAGACTAAATTATTTTGTCTATAGATCATTATCTATATCATATACACTATCAAACACTGTTTAAATTATTTTGGCGACAGACCATTGGTAATTATATTACTTTGGCTAGAGACCATTATTTTGGCTATAGACTGTAGACTATTGAATAAATAATTTTGGCTACAGACCATCATTTTACTTATAGACCATTATCTTAGCTATAGCACATTATCCTGGCTATAGACCATCTGACATTGACTAAATCATTTTGGCTGTAGACCATTGTGCTAGTTATAAATCATTGACTATTGGCTAAAAACCATTGTGAAACAAAATACATTTTACAATGGTGAGACAGACCTTCATGGTGTAACTGTATCATGCTGCATGTCCAGAGTTGCACAAACTGCATCACTACACACATCACCTCTTACTAGTTGGACAAATTAGTCTGAATAGACAGCATACAACCTAGTATGTGAAAATACTGACAAAACAAACTCCAGCACGTCATATAATCCTAATGCAAGAAGAACACGCAAGTTAACTGGCCATTATTAATAATAATAATAATAATATCTTTCATGAAAAGAAACACACCAGTTCATTGGCAAATGTAGGTAAATGACAATGCTAAGCGTTAACCAAGAAGACAAACACCCGATGTGCTACCTCAAACTCTTTCTTGGAAAAGGACTGGGCAGTACATTGGACCTTTTTCCTTTTCTTTTTTTTTTAAAAGGGCCTGCTAATGGATTTATGAATTGCCCACCCTTGATTATTACTGTAAGCGCTGTTATTTTTCTTCTAATTCTTTTTTTAGACTTGGCATGGTGAATGTGCTTTTTTTCCTACCAGAAATTGAAATAAATAAAATACCGCAATATGCTGATCTTACAAGAAGTCCAACATTTCAGCAAATCAACATCTCAACTAGAACACACTGTCAAGCTGTCAGCCTGATGCAAAAAATAGTCTAGGACTAAAGGCCTACAAGATAACAAATTGAGCTCATTTGATTCTTCCAGAATATTTACGCATACAGACAGACGTTATATAAAAATACTCTCATCTTCAACATGCTCTATGACTATTGAAAATGTTTACTGTAACCCATTGAAATAATATCTTCAGCTTATGGACTTGCTGTTATTCTACTACACTACCTGCTTTGATAAAAGAGGGGGGGGGGGGGGGGAGAGATATAAAGGAATAGAGAGACAGCGATACAAGGAGGGCAAGGTGCCGAATGATGTTGGGCTGCAGTAATAAAGTCAGTAATATCACTATCTCACCCTTCTCTCCCAAGGATCGCCATAAACCTATTTCGAAAATTGCACCCATATATTTGTGCGAGACAGTTAGCTCATCCTGGTGACAGTGCAAACTTTTAGGGTGAATTATACCCGCGTCATTCAGGAGCGTTTATCAAAACGGGTCAATTACTTGAGGGCCAAAATTTCAGAGAGCGCCCGCCTGAGTTGACTTACATTAAGAAGCAGAGACAGCTGAGCCAGGCACAAGCACAGGCTACGAGACTCTCTACCAGGTTCAAATTAAATGAATGTATTAATTTATTAATCAATGTAAACGAATACATATTACACCGGGTCATTTTTTAATAGACATGGGGAAATAAAATCGACTCAATTACGAATCAAACTGCATTTGTATGTCAATTCCTATTTTGCCACAATGACTCCAAAATCTTTTTTTTTAAATTATTATTATTATTATTATTATTGTTTTTATTTACGCATTTGCATTTGAGGTGATAAAATGTTGCTGTTCCTCTATAATCCTACAAGTGCAATTTAAACTCTTCACACATTGACAGGCAGAACAGCATCCTGCATGGTAGGAGTGAATTATTCGCTAAGTTTGTTAAGAATTGGAACAAAATCTAAAGAAAAAAAAAATCAAATATCAAGTATTTCTAAAATCATGATATGAACAGAATCGCAATACAAATCGAATCTTCAACATCGTATTGTGATAATATTGTACTGGCTGATTCCTGGTGAGTCCAATCTTCATTTTTAAATAAATAAATAAATAAATAAAAGTTTTTTGGGGAAATTGCTGTGGAATAATCAGAATAAAAACACCTCAAAATGTGCTGTCGTATAAAATAATAACTATTTGCATTGGTTGATTATAACAGCACACCCTGTCATGTTTAATTACTTGTATGAAACCCAGATTTTCGTGTCATGTGCGTGCTGCGTGTCTGACTGAAGCATTTCTTTCTTTTCATCGCTACAAACACATTCTGAGAGAAATAAGGCTGAGCCTTCATATGACTCCCTTTCATGAATAATGATCAATGTGGGCTGTTTGCAAAACCACACACCCTTTTCCCTCATTGTGCCTGTAGGCAGCTGCACATTCCTACCACTCATGATCTAAGCCCGAGGTTCCTCGATATGTGTGTGGTGTGTGTGTGTGTGTGTGTGTGTGTGTGTGTGTGTGTGTGTGTGTGTGTGTGTGTGTGTGTGTGTGTG
>JAQQZT010000015.1:18922541-18932897 GCA_030068275.1 Clarias platycephalus | reverse complement strand
CCACACTGTATAGCGCTTTTAACAATAGACATTGTTTCAAAGAAGCTTTACAGGAATAAAAATTCTGCATACAAATTCAAAAATGTTTCAAGTACAGATGACTCTGACCAGCATAAATGAAAAGTCTGAATTCAAAAATATATATATATTTAATAGGTGGTGTAGTGGTTAGCACTGTTGCCTTGCACCTCCAGGGTCTAGGTTCAATTGCCGACCAGATTTGATTTCCGCCTCTGTGTGTGTGGAGTTTGCATGTTCTCCCCATGCTTGGTGGATTTCCTCGGGGTACTGAGGTTTCCTCCCACAGTCCAAAGACATGTAGGTTAGGTTAATTGGCGTTCCCAAATTGCCCATGGTGTATTTGTGAATATGTGTGCCCTGTCCAGGGTGTACCCCGTCTCGTGCCCTAAGTCTCCTGAGATAGGCTCAAGGCCCCTAATAAATAAAATGGATTTAGGATAAAATGGTATAGACAATGAATGAGTGAGTGACGACATATCTTAATGCACCATTGGGGTTGGGAGTTCCATAGTAAAATTTGACTAAAAGATAAGGCCATGAGGCAGAGTTTTGTACCCTAAGTCCCCTGCAAGTTTCACAGTTTTGTGAGCTGAATGGGATGGCACTTTATGGAAAATGTGCACATCAATGTATTCAACCGGCCCTCTAGCGACATGGTGCGGAACTATACCACGGGTATTTTAATCAAGAAGAAATCTTCATGAACGTACTAATTTCTGGAGACATAATTTGGGCAAATAGTTTATGACTGCCTCTCTTAAGTGCCAAACTGAGTTGATGAAACTCACAAAAACATTAACGGAAGATCAAGCCCCAGCTGCCAATACTCTAACAAGGTTTCTTTCTGTCATAGAGTTTAAGTCTGAGTACTACTGTATGAGCAATCAGGTTCTTTTACTGCACACTAAAGCTAAGGCATCAGAAAGCCACAAGTTGCCCTTCTCCCGTTCATTGATGCCCTGTGGTTTTCGTGTTCCAACCTCTGCCCGTTTCTGATCATCAAGAGCACAGATTAACAAACGGCTTGACCGATTCGCACAAGTTAGCATGACCTCACCATACAGCATCCCTACATACAGTACCTAGAGCTGTGTGTTAAATGATCATGTCACTGAGAGATGATATTGATGTTGTTAAACCGTTATGCAACGACATCATCATAAATTGCGGTCCACCATCCTTCGCTCTGTCTGTCTCCCTCTCTCCTCCCTCCTGTGTTGATGTCAGACATGTGGATGCCAGTCAGTATGGCATGATGTTAGAGACCTCCCATGAACTTGAAGTGAACTCGGTCCATCAATCAGTATTGTGCTCCCACTTTGGCCTTACCTGTCTGACAGCTTTTAACAGCCCGTGTGTACAAAAGCTCTGTGTAGTGACAGCTATCAGACACACTCGTACACACATTCACAGCACCGGTTTTTTTTTTTTTTTTTTTTTCACGTGCATATTCGGCAACACCACCACCTCCGCCACCTCTCGTTCACCTTATTGCCCATGTGAGCGATAACTAGAAAGCTTAACGGCCACTTGCATTCAACCTTCTTTTACATTTACAATTGTATTCACAGGTGTGTGAGTTTTAGAGTGATTGCTTTTCATCTAAAATAATACACGGGTATGTTGTCTATATTCTTTGTGTTGTGAGTACACACGTCAATAAGCAAAGTATTTTGTCAGGCATTCTTTCTTTTTCTTTCTTTCTTTCTTTCTTTCTTTCTTTCTTTCTTTCTTTCTTTTTAGACTCATTCCTTTTCATCTCTGCTTTGTGAGCCAGGTCTGTCACGGAATAAACTGATAAACTGTTTTGCCGAGGAAACCTTTACAGAATACATAAATATAATGTGCTCATCTCTGTGCTTGACTGAGAATAAATATGGGTTTGATTCGCCCAACGTCCAGAAAATGCATTCTCGCAAGGAACCGTTTCTAATCACAGCCAAGACAAATGAATGATTTTAAAGCTGCTTGAAACTTATCACAGGATAATGCATGTATATAGCACTAATGAATTTTACGGTTGGTCACGATGTTGAATGGAATAGCATTACTGTTATGACACCATTATAGTTGTGCCTTATAGCACTGGGGTCTCATCATATGCACACTCAGGAACACACTCACTTAAATACAGACAGACAACACCATTAGTAACGTCTACGTTTTTGTTTTTTTGTTTTCATTATCATGCTGTGCCTCTTCTGAATAGTGAGCTGCCCTTGCAGTGAATCCACACTAAACAGACAGTGCTGTCATTTGTCCTGTTGTATAATTTGTACTCTGATTGGACAGTGTGCGCTTAGTCTCTGTACTTGTAGTGTTTGCTCCGAAGACATTTTGAAAAATCAGTGCATGAGTAAGTAATCCATCCGTTCATGTTTATAACACACACTACAGACTTTCACATGTGCCTTCTCAATTATGTCTGATCATGATGGGCTGCATGAATCTACAGTCTGGGCTAAAAAGAAATCAACCCCCAGCCACTCCTTTATTATTATTACATTCTATGTAATTTTAATTACACACATTGATGGTGCTGTTGTTTGATCATTGCACTGAGCCATGTCGCCACTATGTCCTTACAAAATGGGTGATTATACGCACTAAGAACATCTGCAACTTGCCAGGAACGTAGTAGAAACTGGTAAGTATGTGGTATTATCTCTCTTGACGTGAGGCTGGGTGCACGCTTCTTCGGTTATATTAAAAAATAAGCTGATAAGGACATGGTCGAAGCAAGACGCAGGAAGAAATAAATAACGATGTAATAACCAGTAAACAACATAACTAACACCTCTTAGGAACTTATAGGGACATTGACGCACTGCAAGCATGGAGAAGTGGGGAAAGAATGGATGGCGATCTGACTTCTAATCGGGATGTCACTGTGTTGTTGGAACGTCAATGGAGTTCTTACAGCCACCTCTTCAGGCTAATGCTATGCCCATAGTAGATCCATTCCATGTCGTAGATCCAATTCCTCAGACCATCACTTCGTTTCAACAAAGCACTAGACATGACACGGTATTTATACCAACTATTCCGACGTAATAACAACGTAGTAAGTGCATGATAAGCACCTGATAAGAGCGTGGTGCAATCTGATTGGATATAGTAATAGCATGGTTCGATCTCAATGAACATGGTGAGTGCGTGATCATGGGCATGATAAAAAAATTAGTAACAGCATTGAAAACATAGGCAGAGACGTGGCTAGAAAATAGTCTGATAAATATACTTGATAAATGAACATTGTTCTATTTTGACTCTGCATTCTTCGATATTTCCAGGGTGCAGTGAGAACTTCATGGTCTTCACTGGCGCGTGATGAGGCTCCTACGTAAAACAAGCTTTATTTTTACATATTTTATATAGGGATTGGGATAGGGAGGGCTTAGCCCTGCTAGCTCATTTATACCAAACCCCGTTCGCAACTGTTTCCAATAAAAGTGGCATGGGTCCTCATTTCCATAGCTGACTTTTTTTTTTTTTTTTTTTTTGACTGTTTGGTTCTACAGCAAATCAGCAGCGGAAGCCCAAACTCTGGTGTGCTAATTAAAATGTGCTCTCCATGATGAAAGAGCCGAGGCCTGGGGAATCTGAACCTGCTTCTGATTCAAAGCTGCAATTTGATGGACAGGCGGTGATTGAAGTTTTGAGACTTGCAGTTTTCAAAGTAGAACAACAACATATGCAGATTGTTAACAGCAGATGCTTAATTTGAAAAGCTAATACATATAACCTAATTAAAAGTGGGGGAAAAGCGAACTATGAGAGGAATTAAATAAGCAGCCGTCGGTGCTTTAATGGCTGAAATATTCAGTGCAAGCCTTGTTTGCAGTAATTCAAATGAATGCAATTCGGTGTCATAACAAACTAGTCACAGTTTTGAATGCTGTACAGCTTGGCTTGGATGCATCTCATTTCATTTCCATGGTGGAGCTGTTTTTGAATGTCCTTCAAAGATTGATATTCAGTAACATAATGTTGCCACTGAGACTTTGCCAGATAGAAATGTTGTTTAACAATGTGCAGAAACAAAAGTACAGCAAATACGAACGCAGAAGTCCTTAGTTTATGATTCATCTTTGTAATTCACTATATTACCCTGGCTGGCAAGCATGACTCAGCATCATCTACTGACCTTTCGTTTAATCACTTTATTTTGTTTAGATTTTTTTGTTTGCTTCTGTGTGTGTTTTATGCTGAACTCCTGTGAAATTACTAGATAATCTGGTGGTAAATACCTGCACGCTTCATCATTAAGGAAAGCACAAGTGACTCATGCCACTCTATGACCTTCAATAATAAAAAATGACGATAAAATAAAATATATTTTAACGGAGTTATAAACAGGCAAGATAGACCTGTAGATAGATCTGTGCATCTGATGGAATGGTTTTAGGATGTTTCGGTTTGTCTATTTGCTTTCTAACATGTTGTCCAGAAGCAGTATCTTATCAAATTATCCTATTTCTGTTTACAATATTATTAGTCTGACAACAGGGTCCAAGTACAAGTTTATGTAAAAATCTTTTAAGATAATATGCCTTAAACTTGCTGAAATTATTTTTTTCCCCATATGCATTCAAGATTGGCCATAAAGCGTAGTACACAGCAGTAAACTAAATCAAATATTTGTCACGACTACCTTTTGCCTTTAAAACGGCATCGGTCCTCAGTTTTATAGGGAAAATAGCTGGTGAGATTTTACAAGCATTTTGGAGACACTTGTTTGGCCTTGATCTTTTTTTTTTTTTGCAGGTACCAGAAATCCTGCCTATGTTTTTATATAATAAGATACTCTTCATATCCAAAAGTATTTGGACTCCTGACTATCATCCTGACCATCATACTCATACTCATAGACATGCCAACAGGTGGTTATTTAGACAAACTTTAAAGCACACAATTGTACAGCATGTCTTTGGATGCTGTATCATTAGTTTCTCTTCATTGGAATAAAATAAAATAAATAAATAAATAAATAAATAAATAAATAAATAAAAGGTATGGTTTGCTAAGGCTGGAAGGGAAGAAATTGATGGTCCTGAATGTTTTTTGGCTAAATGTTAAAGCAGAATAGAGGAGGTCAATGTAAGAGCAAAGGGAGACTAAAACTGCAATAAGCACACATGGGTATGATGGTCAGGTGTCCACAAACTTTTGGTCTTATAATCTACATTTTCTTATAAACATTAGGGTGCATTTTTATAATTATAATAATAGTAGTAATAGTAGTGATGATAATAATAATAATAATAATAATAATAATAATAATAATAATAATAATTGCACTTATTGTGTGACTTTTTAGCTTAATCTTGCGTTTAGTGACATGTCATACTGTGGTGCATATTATCAGAACAATTTGATTCCTGTTATCACTTATGTTACAGCAGCTATAAAATATCACTTGCCTCGACTTTTATTTTTTCCCCTCTCTTAGGGTTAATAAGACAAAAAAATGCACCTTGTTATCAAGAAACTGTATGGCAAGCCATGTCGGAAATCATAAAATTCTGATACAAAGCACTGACATTGGAGACCCCTTCCCTTTTCAATCATCATATCATTAATTACACATGTTTTAAATTACATTAATGTGGAGTGTATTAATAGAAACCTTCTGTTAACTGGAACTGCTATCTAGAACACCTTTTGACCAAAGATAATCAAGAATGCTGTTTTGAAAATTACAGTTGCTCTTGCTTTTCTTTATTAGTTGATTTATTTATAATTTTTTTTAATGCAGCAAGGATCCATGCTGGTAGTGCCTGACCCATTTCCTCTCATGCAATCTATCGTTAAAGAAGCCTGCTGAAATGGCTTAATTATTCATGTTTGACGTGGAAACACAACACTTTAAGAACATGGCTCCACGGGAGGATTGACACACACGACGGCGCGCGTACACGCACACACACTGTGCGGGCCTCCGCTGGGCTCAGTCTGTGGGCCGCATTAACCCATTAGCCAACGCGGAAGATAAATGCCCCTGTCACTTGGTCCTGTGATTGATTTTATACACCCGCACATGCACACACACATATCTGTAAGTAAAGATTATATCATAGAGTGTACCGTGCACTGGACATCAGTTCCACAGACAAGATAGTGTATGAATAGGATTCGGAAACATAAAAGTGTGTACTGCACAGATATGTGCATTTTAAGGCAGATGCAAAGAATAAGTCGTTTTGACTCAAGTAAAGACATCAAACATAAGTATTTCATTAACTGCAAACTCTTTTCTACCATCATATCCCCAGTGTATTTTTATCACCTAGTCGTTTCTGCAACCGAACACAATGGCTTATTGTAGAGCCGCTGCAAAACTTGTGTGAACTGACAAATCAAATTAGATCTGGCATGAGGCAGTGAAGTGCCAACCATCCATCAAGTGCATAGCATCTGATTGAGAACAGAAGACCGAGATGTGCCACATCCAACAGTCTGGGGTGAAATGAGCGCCTGAGACGCCTTCTTTGATACTTCGAACGTCATCTTGAATGTGTATGCACATGTGTGTCACAAACGCACACTTCCTTTTCCCTCATCTCTCTCTGTACAGGCTGCACTAAGGTAAGGCCTTGGACCGTCACTCATTGCTTTGGCGCTGGCATGTTCCATGGCGACAGTGTGTCCAACCTCAGGTTTGTCAGTGTCTGTCCAGAGCTGACCTGTCTACTTGTGAGTGTGTGTGTGTGTGTGTGTGTGGACGCAAATGCTGATAGATGCTTCCGGAACCGCTCCTTCATGTCCGTCAAGAAGCCAGGAAGCTTGGATGCCATGTCCAGCTGGGGCTTTTTGAAATTTGATGACAGATGCAGAGGGTAGTGTGCACTTGTGCCAGAGTGCATCAAGAATGTTTGGATCCGACAGCAGCTTGCTATGCAAAAATCGCCAACTACATTGCCGTTACTGTTTTCATTGGATTGTGGTTGAATGCTTTGTGGGGTTCTTATTATACCACAGCACTAATTTTCATTTCCTGTAACTAGATCTGAGAGCTTCGAGGCAAATCACAGGATTATATTAATGTACTCGTTCCAAAGTTTTAACGTTTCTATAGTAACAAGTAAAGTAACTCACAAGGGGTTATATGGTGGACACGCTCCTGAATCAAAGCATAATTAAAAAAAAGTTGAACTAAGAAATGTGTATAATCATTGACATGATTAAGCTTTCAAGGACACAATGGATTATTTTGGCCTTGTTCAGCTTTTACATATTGATATTGTCTCTATTTTACTGCAATAATTCAAGTTTATTTCTATTTAATGGGTTTCACATAAAAACACCAATTTGTACCATTACTTTTTTTTGGTTCATCCATATTTAGGGCTGTTCAAGTCAAAGCGAGACAATAATAGAATACAGTTATGAGACTAAAAACCACCTTTATTTCACTTATCCCAGCATTTCAAACTCCTTTAATAGCCCAAATATGTAGAAATCGCTTAGCGAGAGGTCAGGACTGTATGGGGGATGTGGCAAGAACTCCCAGCCAAATTCCTTTAATGTGCAAATGGGGTTTGTAAAAGATTGTGTTTCAAGTTTCAAGTTGTCCATTGATAAGGATCAGGCATTCCACTCGCTTAATATACAGGCAATGACACTGGGCTCTGAGTCTCCTTGGCTGGGATCATCATCCATGGATGTTTGGCTTTCTTTAAAACATTTACACCGTCCAAATGTTTTACTGCAGCTAAAACTTTAACTCGGGTTTAAGGCTCCATTCACAAGAAATTGCATCAGAAGTCCTGAGTATCTATGAGTAAAGAACAAATAAATGTTCGTGTATTTCTTCTCCTACACAGTCCACATACAGTATGGCAATAACAGCACAATACCTACCAGACCTCATTGTTGTTATAGGAAAATAATCAACAATAGGGTGTTGGGGTGCTGTGACATTTCTATAACAGGATGTCCTGAAATGATCTGTATCTCTTACTAATATTAATAATTTAAATGTCATACATTTTATCCCTTAATTAAGCTATATTAAGTGTTCGGAAATGTCAGAGTCATTCAGTCTTTTTATATATTTTTTTCCATCTCTGTCATTTGGGCTCTCTTTTAAAACTTCACCCCGTGTACAGACTAAACTTTCCAGGTTACAGACAAAACAAAAACTGTAAAGCATGTTCTCCTGACTGAAGACATTTCTGTTACAGAAAACTTTACAATTTTTCCTTTGACCCTTCCAAACCACTGACACTGGAGACTACAAGCTTTAAGTAATGCCACTTGATAAAACTTTTATTACAGAAACTATAATGTATTACAAAAAGCACATTGAGCAGCTGGGACTACAGTACTGTCAGAGCTGTTGTTATATAAAAAATAATCAAGTCACTATATCTCCATTTTTTTTTTATTGAAGTTCTCTTCATAGTTCTCAAAAAAAAAAAGAAAGAAAAAAAAACGCTTTTTGTTTGCACTCTGTGGTGACCCACTACTTTGATTTGCAGGCGGTTGGAAAAAGAATTAAGCACTGCTTCCTTTTAATGCGAGGGAGGTGACTGCCACGCGTGTCCCTTCATGTTTTCTCATTCTTTTTTTTAAGGGGACAACTCCAGCTTTTAATAAACATGTAATAAGAAAGAAAACAGCTGGTTGCCGTGTCCCAGATGGTGCTGTACTTGGCATCTCAGAGGAGGGGACCACACATGCAGATGGCTCATTATTCCAGCATTTGGTTATGCATATTGCACAAAATCTTACTCCAGTGCTTAACAACCAGTATAAGCAATGCAGGTGTTGCTGCTTTTCACATGGCTTTGCTCTGCACTGGGCTCATCCACGTCATTCAGGCAGGTGTATTCCACGCACCCCCACGCACGTTCACAACTTTTCCAATTTAATCACACTGTCATTTCCTCTTTTGCATCTGGCACTCCTTATTTCATCCTACACACTATATCTTCTAAAACTGACCTTCTGACTTATCGCACATTTTGTATACCTTTTGTCTGAAATACTTTAACTATTATATGTTAAAGTATTTATTACATAATATCTATGTTAAATAGAATTTAGATTCAAATGCAATAAATTACCAGTTTATTATTTTCCAGCAGCACAGAAGTATTTTTTTTATTCATGGCTATCAAACTTCACCCTGAAATAGTTGCCACTTCATTATCTGATGATGTAATTTTCTTTTAGGTTCATGATTATGTGTGTATGTGTGTTCGGTGTGACCTGAAAGATCACTGAGATTTTCCTTCACTTCCTCTCACACTTGACACTGCCCGTCTGCTGAAGCTGTCCTCTCCGATTTGTACTGCGCGCCAATGTGACCTTTATTCCAGCTATAACCATAATACACTTTAGCACATGCCACTCAGATCAGTGCTGCTGTTGGAGTTTTGCTCCTGACTCAGAAAAACGGCACAGGGATGATCGAGGAGTTTTTCTCTACTCACGTGCATCCTTCAAAGCTCTGTTTTGGTTCTGATGGCATTATTTTTTTCCCCTCTCAAATTACTATGTCATATTTGCTTACATTGGAACTGTGATAGGTTTCGTTCTTCTGTGTCCCAGATGATGATGATGATGATGATGATGATGATGATAAGCATGAGTTGCTTCATGCCTCTTAACTTCAAATGAAGCCCTAGTCAGAAGTGGCAACATTTCACACAAATCTAGCGTATGGTAGAGTGATGTCACATATTGATGGTAATGTATGCCTTCTGTCAAAATTCTGCAAATAGAAAAATATGGGCCAGATGTTGCTTTTCTGTAGATGTAGATTCTATCGACATCCTGTTAGCTCTTTATTTGATGGGACATCTAAGAATATTCACTAAGAATATCTTGTTCAACATTTTTTTGAAAGGAACTTTGATTACTTTCCTATAAAGACTGCATTTTATAGAAAAGATTTTAAAGCTATTTTTATATACAGTACAGTAGAGCACTCTACAGGTTTGATTCCTGTGTGCATGGAGTTTGCATGTTCTCCCCGTGCTTGGTGGGTTTCCTCCTGGTGCTCTGGTTTCTTTGTACAGCCCAAAGACATGCAGATTAAGTTAACAGGTGCTTCCAAATTCCCTGTAGTATATAAGTGTGTGTGTGTGTGTGTGTGTGTGTGTGTGTGTGTGTGTGTGTGTGTGTGTGTGTGTGTGTGCGTGTGTGCGCGTGTGTGTGTGTGTGTGTGTGTGTGTGTGTGTGTGCTTGTGTGAATGAATGAATGAGAGAATGAATGAGTGATTGTGAGTATTGTTATTATAATACACAGTTTATCATACATAACAAAAAAAACTACTGTAAGTCAGGTTATTTCTGTTGGAATTATACAAAGTTTATAAATTTCGT
>JAQQZT010000015.1:18909527-18922525 GCA_030068275.1 Clarias platycephalus | reverse complement strand
TGTGTGTGTGTGTGTGTGTGTGTGTGTGTGTGTGTGTGTGTGTGTGTGTGTGTGTGTGTGTGTGTATGTGCTTGTGTGCCCTCATGCCCCAAGTTTCTGAGGATAAGTTCCAGGCCTTGCGCAACCCTATACAGGAAAACCAGTACAGAGAATGAATGAGTGATTGTGAGTATTGTTATTATAATACACAGTTTATCATACTACTTTTTACTGTTACATTCTGCACCAAAATACTTATTTTGATTGAGCTATTTAAATAAAATAGATATTTACTGAATGATTTTACCTCTTTTTAAACATTTGACACCATGTTTTTTGCTTTCCATGATGTATGATTTGACTTCCTACAAGCAAAAAACAGGTTTGGTAGTAATAAGATAACATGGCAAAAGATTAATTTTTAAAAAGAAGTAAATGTTTTATTTCCTGGAAATTGTTTAGGATAGTGAGAAGTTCTGAAAACACTCACATTACCGGTCTGTGTTTTGATGTTTCTTGTCTGGTTCTGTTTGCAGAGATGAGAAGAAGATTAATTTGTTGTTCTATTTATATCTGCTAAACAAGTAACAGTTTATGTGACAGCAGCACCCTGGTTTAAATAAGACAAAACGCCAAAAAATTTACCTGATCAGCTTTATTTTTGACTGTTAAAAATATGTATCATATGCTACACACGTTACTGTGCAAAGGTCTTGAGCCACACCCATGTCTTCATACTTTGCTTCCAAAGATCCAGACTTTATTTTTTATTTTTTATGTAGTCTTGAGGAATAGTTCTTCAGGCTTTCTAAAGGACTTTTTTGTCTCTCATTTTTGGAGAGCTCTTGGCCGTCATTTTTAATCCAGTCCCTGTATCTGAGCAGTTTTAGAGAAATGTTTTTGGTTTGTTAAGCCACATTCTGATCTATGAATCATTTAAGCATAAAAAAGGTTCAGATGATGACAAATCATCGGGCTGGTGATTAGTACACTGGTGATGCTGGATGCTGAGTGGTTAAAATAGACGAGAGGGGAAATGAGGTTGCTGCTGAAGTTCTTACATAAGGTGTATCTTTAGACACTTTGTCACATAAAGCATCTGTTTCCTTTTCTATAATTTAATTTAATTACATTATTAATTATAAATTAATTAAGTCTATAATTATAACTAATTATAATTGAATTGAATTTGAAGGAATGAGGAGTGGCTTAACACCTTTGCACAGTGCTTTATCAAGATACACCTTAAACATCATAAGCACTATGGGGTCTGGAACCTTTTAGTATTTGTTCATACTCATAACATCAGATCAAACATATTCTGTTGTCAATGCAACACCCCCACACAGGTCAGTAGCATCAGACACATCCAGGTCATGGATTCAGGATCAGATTAATTGTTCAAGTATGGGTGGTCTGACACTAGATCACCTTTAGTGCACATTAGGTTTCTACTCATTCAGATCAGTCTCAGGAGTACCACGTGCACTCTCCAACTGACTGGTACTTTTAATACGTAATTCTACCTATTATGTTTCTATAATATAATAGTGTTTCACTTACTGAGAGGGTTGTAACAGAGCATTTACTTTACAAGTCATATTTCTTTCTTTCAAAGAGTTTTCTTTTATAAGAGATCAGCACAAGCAAGGTTATTATTATTATTATTATTATTATTATTATTATTATTATTATTATTATTATTTAATGGCTCTTCCTGCCGGATTTCCACTTCATTGCTCAGCCAGGTTGTCAGCTTGGCTCCGTCCTTTTGATGCCATCACTGACAATTAGCAAGGTGATGCTGCACAAAACCATCTGGACAGGCACATTTCACAGTGCTGAGGACGACAGTTTTTGGCGTGACAAAACACATCCAAGGTCAAACTTTTGGCCTGGGTAGGATCAAATTGAGGGAACCGAACCGTAACTGTCACCTTCTTCCCTTTTTAATTCAGTTTCAATCTAGTGCTAACTTTTTCCCCCCTTCTTTAATGCATCTGTTTCTTACCCGTAATCCTGTTTCTTAGTCTTTTGTGAAATATGCGGTTTCAAAGCCAGGCCCGGCTGGACAGCCAGGCAGGTAGATACAGATGTACTGAAAGATAAAGTAACATTAAAGACAGACAAAATAATATTAACATCCGTCATGATAATATTGACATTCTGGAGGGATTCCAGGGCTTGTTTAATAGCGATTGTTGGCTCTGGCTGCTTGCAGGGGGGGTTGAGGAAGGGTCAGAAGGCTCTAGGAGATTACATTATGGCAGCTTTACTACTATGCCAAATATGATAGACCTGACGTGTCATTTTTCCCTCCTCGTGCTCCCTCAGAATAGCCATAAATTATCAGCGGGGAGCGGAAAATTGATTCTCTCTCTCTCCATACCCTGAAAATGTTCCCTATAAATATGCAGTGATGGGACATAGCTCATTTTATTAACTTGGCGTGGGAAAGAGGAGAGGTATTTAAGCACAGCGCTGATGAATTCGGTAGCAAACTAAAAGTTTTTCTTTCATTTCATTTACCAAAAAAAAAAGGTAATTACTGGAAAAAATATATGAAAATATATTTTTTCCAAAAAATTATGAATCCATTGTCATTAATTGATCATTATCGATAAGCTTTGAGTTAAAATGTTTAAAATATTTTATATTCTGTAATATTGTGATGTTATTTTAATAAAAAAAGGATTATTAAAAGTTACTGTCACCCCTCTTCCAAAAAAAATCTTGATAATAAGTTAAAAATCAAATTTGATAATTTTAAAGAGTGAAGGGGAAAAAAAAAAAAAACCAGCTGTTCATCAGTTAGTCACAGTAACACACTAAAGGCCCAACTGCCTTAAATCTGGAATGTGTTGCTAATATTCGCTGTGATGTGAACAGATGTTTTTATTATGGCAATATAAAAAAAAATAGAAGTGGTACATGTTAATGGAACTGATGTACCTGGAAATTGCACTTGAATGATTCATATGTGAGAAACCTGCATTACGATTTATCCTTTAGCCCCACAATATATGATACAAATGGCAATACCAGAAGGTAATGCGGTAGATGGATGTATCATGCTGACACACTGTTATAAATGCTATTTTACACTTCTGCTCACATTTACACTTTACACATATTTACCGCTGACTGTTACAAAGGGCTGACACTGGAGACTCCTTCCAAAACATGTCAAATAAACATCTCCTCACAAAAAGCCACATCATTACTATTTCATATAAGACACTTCTAATGCTTTAAACTCAGCAAACATTGTCCATGTTTAGACTTATATTCTTCACTCTTATACAATACGTAATGACCTAATGTATGTTTATTATCAGTAAATAATACATAGACATTACTTGGTACTATGAATAAATCAATAGGGGATTAAATGAATATTTAAATGGTTAAATAACTATTATAGAATGTAACGCAAACCATGATTAAAATTCACATGGCGTTACTTTATCAGTTGTGAACTGGGGATATGGAGAATTTATGAAGGACAGTACAATCAAATCTAATATTCATTTACAATTATGTGTGTGCAGTCTTTCAGTGTGTGTGTGTGTGTTTTTGAGAGTCTGCCAACTGCACTGATTCCTGACCAAGACTCTGAGTGATTATTTTTTAAATGCGAAAACTAAAACCCCACCCAGCTGTGATAAATAAATTAAATGAGACAAAGAGCTCCTCAGGTTCTACACCCTGCACATTATCCGAGCTACACGCATTGCCTGTATCACTTTCCCTGTCGGAGTTTTGTTACAAAGCAGCCATGTTTGCAAGAAAAGCGCTCAGGCCTGGAGGAGAGATTTGAAGCTGGCATAATGTGACAGGATCTCAGCCAGTCTCTCTCGTGCCATTACAGGATGCTTTAAACCATGGCCTGAGAGATGAGCTGAACTGTTTCACTCATCTCCAGGTCTTCGTAAGGGAAACGTGTGCAGAGGTGGAGCAAAAGGAGAAGCCACAGCACATACTGTATAGCCTACGTATGTTTTCTCCACCACTTCCGCCCCTTCCTCCATCATCAGTCGCATCTGTCTCCATGCACCACATGTCATGTGTAATTAACCAGTCTGGCGGTTAACCCTTTGCTCATAATACAGACATCTGGGTCCCTGTTAAAAGAACTCCAGCATCTGTTTTGTTTGCCTTTTTCTCATGCGGAAACTACTATATTTAGGCATACTGCATACTGTCAGATTGATAAAATAATAGAATATGAGCATTGTCTGTATATACTGTACATTTACCTACAGCTTTATACACTTGCTCACTTGCAGTGACCTCATCAGCCAATCACGTGGCAGCAGTGTAATGCATAAAAGTATTCAAATACAGTTAAATAGCATGAAGTGAAAATAGGAGAAACGGGTGCAATCCTGTTCTCATCATACAGTAGTCTTAACTGACCAGAGAGAAACTTGAGGTTTTCTCCTGCTATTGTGGTCTACCCTCTTCATCTTGTTTTGCAAAGTTTTTTTTCCCTCCCCAAGGCGCTTAAAGTGTTCACTATAATGGTATTTGTCTTTAGCTATTGTACCTAGTCCTTATATCTGTGTGTATTTCAGGACTGTCGCAAGGTGTTCTTTTGGGTGTGTTATTACACTAGACACAACAGGATGTTACAGTTGTGTGTGAACAACAGTGTTATGGAGGCCAGGTATGGGAATGGTTTTATCATTAACCGTACAACAACACAGATACAGGAAGGTCATTTGGAGCAGGCCACAGTTCCTTTGTGTAGCCTCCGTAGATGTGGTGCGTATTTTCTTCTTCTTCTTTCTGTTTTCCATCATCTGTGTTTCTCTCAAGTGAGCTGCCCACTGTGCCTGTTTCTGCTTGAAGGATCCGGACAATAGCTGCTGCTTTCAACATTGCCAGCTCATACAGTAGGGCCACTGCCTTATGTTTTAAACCTGTCCGTGAAAAACACATCAGTTATGACCACCCCCTCCGCTGATGTTTTTCTGCCGCTGACCTGATCTCTGGCAGAGCCTGGGCACTGGACTGTCAACAAGGTATGGTTATCCTTCACTGCAAGCTGACAGAGGCATTATTCCAATGGGAAATGTTTGACTAATGGGCATTTTTACTACAGTGCCCTAGACTCAAAAAAAAAATGACATCATGTTCGAGAGACATGACTGAACACCATTAAATCTAACTAGTGATGCATTAAGTACATTGTCTTACCGTTGGAGGAATTAGTCTGAAATCCAAAGTTTTTTTCAATATTAATTCTGAATAGCATAAAATGAATCACATGGTAGCTGCATTATAAACCAGTACATTTACCCAGATGTAAATTACATTATCACTTATAATACAAATGGTGCCTCACAGCTCCTTGTGTATACACGTGGGCTTCCTCCGAGGTCTCTGGAGTCTTTCCACCTTCCAAACACATGCTGGTAGGTGGACTAGTGAATCGTGCATGTTCATGTGCCTTATGATGAACTGGTGTCTCTTCCAGAGTGTATTCAATCCTTATACCCAGTGTTCCACCCAAGGAAACAAAAAAAACAATGACCCTGATCAAGATTAAGGTAAATAAATGAGTGAATGAACTAACGCTGATATGCATTAGAATAATAGGACATTCTATTATTCTTGTTTTCCAGCTGGGGTTTACAAGAGGTTTGTTTATGCCACCTTGAAAATGACTTTGGAGCATTTCCAATTGGCACTGAAATAGCTGAAATATCTTCCCGGCTGTCACTGTCAATCACCTACAGGCGTATTTCATCCGTCTTTGACAAATATCTCTGAAAAAATCTAAGTGCACAATTAGTGGTCTCCATTCCAAAATCACTTCTGTCCATTTCCCAAAAGCCAAGGTTTTTTTTTTTCCGTGAGGCGCTAAGGTACACGGGCAATTTGAGAAACATCTGTCACTCCATTACATTATAAAAGCACTGACAGAAAGGCCAGAATGTCATTTTACAGGATCAAGAATGCAAAATATATAAGGAACACAGGACCATATACCGTGCACAGCAATTAACGGCCGTGCTAATGGCCGATCCTTTTTATTCAATGGATTAAAAAAAAGAGTTATATATTTAAGTTATCGAGTAAGCTAAAGAAAACCAAATCAATATACAGTAATAATAATAAAATAAAAAAAAAGATTAAAAATAATGAATTTACTTGGATGTAAGTGAAAAGGAAGGCAAATAGATTTTTATGGATTTTATACTTACGTTATGGGTATGACACGACCATTTTCTTGATCCTCTACCGTTCAAAAGCCCTTATTCCCAGTGTGTATAACAGGAATAGCAGTTTTGACCCAGGGTTTATGCTGAGGTAACGTACGCTATCTTTCTCAGGGCCTATACAGATGTAAAGTATGCTATCTTTCCCAGGGGCTTCGGGCAAAGGCAAGATAACACACTACTGCATTGCCCTAGCTTTCTAATTCTCCCTTTGCCTCCCAGCTTAATTGAGAATCTGAACAAACAAATTAATCATTGCAGCCCATAAAAATGACAGGATTCATGCAGTAGCATTCTTCATTCTCTCTAATTTGCTGCATGTATGTGTGTTGTTGTGCCCCCTCCTACACATCCTCCCCCCAACCACACAGACACACACACACGCGCACACACATACTGTACACACACACTTAGACGACTTTCCTTATGTGCTGAATCTGCGACTTTAGCTGTTATGAAAATTACAAATAGTTGTCAAGGTTAACGAGTTAATATTCTCATTCAATATTTATTTTATGGGCACAAGAGAGCGTCTCCCTTCACCACATCCCGCTGCCGAACGTGGATGGCTTTGTTAATCAAAATGACAAGGACAGTGTCCTTTTGATAATCCCCTGAATCATTGAGAATAAAAAATGAACTTTATTAATCAGCAGGCCCTGATTAATTGTTATGGAGTGGAGCCGTGTCCATTGGCCCCACGTTTCTGTAATTTCCACTGAAGCCTAACAATCTCCCTGATGATTTGAAGCCCTTTGGGCCAGCGTGGAACAAAGAAGCACGGCAATAAATAGTCAGAGCCGGCGCTCTTCCTCCTGGCTGAGCTGAAATATAGTTGACAGTTATAAAATACTACGATATCCTCTTCTCCGCTTATAATTTTAGCATTTGCATACGAACACAAAAGAATTCAGGTGGGGCTTTGGAGATCAAGCAAAATGAGGCCATAAAATGAAGACAATAAACAAAGATGGATTCTGGCTCTAAAATCATCGCGAGCCATATGAATATTTTGGCTTGAGTGAAGTGGCTTCATTACAGGCTGCTAGTCATCTGTTCCCGCTTACATACAGTATGCCAGATTGCTGGTTATACTATACCTGTGCTCTAAAGCTTGCTCTCATCTACTTCCCCTGACGACTCGGCTCCAAAGCGTATATGGACTAAGTCACTACTCACAGTGCAGGGGAGGAAGCTAATAACACAGTGGATTTTTCAAACTGAATGTACTTGTCCCTGTCAGCAAGTATAATATAATTTTTTTAAAATATCTCTTTGGTCATTTATACGCTTTATTTCTGTCTATCTTGGCATAGTTAACAAAGATGTGAATGACCATGCATGCTCAAAACCAAGGAATAAATCAAAGAAATTAAGATGGCTATGTGTGTTCATATATACTCACAGCTATATATATATAAGAAATTAAGAAATTTGTATAAGAAAAAGGAATTTAAATGGCTATGGTTAAATGGTGTTCAAATATACTCACAGCTATATATTAATTTAAGCTATTTACTTTAATAAGCAGCACTGTTTGTGAGATTGTTTTTATTTATTTTTTATGCTTTTATTTTTATATTTTCATTATTATATATAATAAATTGCATTATTTAAAAAAATCTTGTCATAAACAAGGTGTTTATAACAATTTTGGCTTAAAAACAGTAAATACCATGCAAGAAGAAAAATTCATTTCTCCCTTTCCTAGTTTTTTTTTTTTTCCAGATTTTTAAATTATAATAAATATGGTGATAAATGAGTAGCTACTGTAAAAGCAAGGCGGTGCCCGATGTTGTGTGTTACAGATTTAAGTATGCCCTTTTAAACAGAGAAACACGGCAGTGGTGGCCTTTCTGATTTCAAAGAGAAAAACTAAAGAATGCAACATTCAGAAAGCAACCAGAATGACTTCTGCTCATGAGTAACTGCAAATAGGTGATCTTACATCTTCACTAGAGTCAAATTTATAATGAAACAACAAAAGAATAAACTATTTTCTTTCACCATATGACTATTTTTTCCATAAAGGTAGTTCCGGGGAAAGAAAAGGGTCAAAATCTGTACTAAATACACTATAAATGTAAAAGATACCAACCTGATTTATATCAGTGTGTCTGCAGAAGCTTGGTCCCGATTATTAAACTGTACTCACATTCGGATGACAAACTTCACAGTCAGTGTGCAGAGCAGAAAACCTTGCAATGACCATGACCTACTGTATAGTAACATATTTACTGTATATGCACCTTAGATTTAAGACAGTCTTGAAAAAAGCTAATATATCCCTTTAAAAAGCTAATATGAATGGTAACAATAAAAAAATAGATCGGCAAGTAAAGAAATTAAATATATTTTATTACAACAGAATTTTTCTAATGCGTTGTCATTTAATATAGTAATAGCTAGGTCAGAGAGAATTGTTTGGCAGACACATAGATAGATATAAAACAATAAAAAAAAGAATATAAAAAAAAAAGAAAATAATAATAAAAATATATAATTATGCAGTTGTAGATATGGTAAAGTTTTGGAAGGAGTGTCCAGTGTTGACTTTTTGTAACTTTAGGTTTTCTGAACTGGGAAAGTTTAGGAAAGTGAAATGACATGCTGGTGAAGGAAAGTTTAGAAGAATTAACTTGATCTGCAGATGTTTCATGACAATAAATGCATTCTCCTTTAACAACATGTCCTGTTTTATTCCTTACATAGTTTCTTGTCTATGATCATTTCAACATTGTCGCTAGTAAGAGAAAATCAAGGCTGTTCCATGTTCCCTTTTTTTTCCAGGCATGGTAACAGCATTCAGAGAAGATGAGTTCCTGCTGTTTGATTTAAGACCTTACATTCTGTGAAGCTCCGGTCAGATCATCTCAAAGGTCAGGATCTTTTAAAATTTGAGCAAAATAATTCTGCACGCATAAAACGTTTATAATTAATATATCAAACGAAATGCAGCTTGTGAAATTCCTGTGTAATTTACATGAGTATGCGGCGTCTGCCTCGGATCTGCACTGTAGTTCTGACCATGAAACGGAATATACAAGCTTGCAAAGTTTCTTTTTTTCCCATAGATCTGATTTACTGCAGCAAAAAGAGGTAGTGATGGAAAGCCCTAATGAATGATATGCCCTTTGTTTTATTATACACTTTTTGTCATGTTTCTTTTGTTTCTGCCAGAAAGTGAAGCTTCTGTCACTCTTGCTTTTTTTAGTCTACTCTTTCATTGCATTTTCAATTGAACAAAACTAATCTCAACTAAGTCACTTTATATTACCAGGCTAACAGCTAAACATCTGTTTGTTTATGAGCCCACTACAGTCGATATTTTTCATTATACAGAATTAATGGGAAATGTTTCTTTCCCCCATTCCGATCCCCTGCGTCGTCACTTAATCTATTCCACGTAGGTCATCCACCTTTACCCCTTCATCTCTGTATATAAATGAACGAGAATGCTGGGAAGAGTGTGAATATTTTACAGAAAGCCGTCAGTCCCACTGCGCCGCGGCGGAGTGGGTGGGTTTGGTGTGGCATGCCGTTAATTGTGGAGGTGTTTTATCCATCACCGTGAATTATTCAAGGGGATTGTTAATAGCTATCCCAGATCCAGGAGGTTTGAGGAAGGAAGACGAAAGCCTGCTGCAGAGTGAGGCATCATTACCGCCCGCCTCTGATCTGAATCTGCCTTGCCTTCAGTCTCCCGAGCCTCCTGTGTTGCTGTCGAGACCAGGAAACAAACAAACTGCCAACCAGGAAGTCATAAATCTGGAGTGAAGGCGAGCAGGGCCAGCAAGTAACAACCTGCACTGACTTTCGACAGGAGCAGCACAGGCAAGCTCACCCATATTAGTTTATATGACTTTTTTTTCCCTATACTGCTGCTTTGCATTTTTATTTTTCTCTTCACATGCTCATAGAAAGAATGTGTCTGTCCCAGAGAGTTTTTTCTTCTTCTTATAACTATCACCTTTTCCTCTTTAAGATCTCCTTAGTTTGTCATAGAGTTGTCTTAGAAAATAATGCAAATGTGAAGTTTTAATGGAGAACGGCAAAGAATAATCCATCCAGTGCAACGGTATTTCAAAATGTAGTAGCATTTTACCACCTGCACACACTCTCTGAAGAAACATTCATTATAGTGTCTCCAATGTCACGCTGTTCTTTGTTGCCACTTTAAAAAATTGATTTTGACAATATTTTACAGTATTTTTAAGTTTAGATTGTATCTTATTTTCCAAGGGCAAAAGAAAATACTGTCAAAAATGTCCTTGTGTTGGAATAAATGAAAGTGTTTGACCTTCGTTTACACTGTGGGATTTTTTCTTTCCCATTACATAATGTTAATGTTTTCATTATCATTCATCTGATGTTAGCTTTTGCATCTAGTGGAAAATATTTGAATAAACAAACTTCATTTCTGTACTTACGGTTTATTTTATCTAGTTAGAATTTTTTATACTTTTATTATGAATTATTGACACAAACACTTGTACTCTTACTTAGTTCAACATTACATATATAAAACTCTTGAAGGTCTCTTCTTCTTTCATCCATATGGCTCTATTTTACATGAGTTCATTCATTTCAGGTTGGCATTCATTTATTTTCATTTATTTTTAGCATCTAATTGAGATTATCAATGTTAAAAGAAATCAAAAGCAAGTCAAAAAAATTATAATAATGCCAGTATGCTCCATAGAAGATGAAAATTTTATCTAATTTAAAATAGCATGCTAAGTTAGGTAACGTTCATTGACTATATAGATTTTTGGACCTGACATCACAACGTCTGTCTGCCATAGTCCTGCCCACTTCTGGATGGAAAAAATCATATTACTTACATATGACGCCGGTGCCAAAATTCACATACAAAACCAGTCATGGTAACATTTCAGTGTTAAAATACATGTGATAACATTATGTCATCCTCGTATCTAATAACTGTATCTAAAAGTAGTTTAGAATTGCCTCTGAACCATCCATGGTCTGTTTCACTGCTAACATGAGCTACAAAGCTAACTAGCTTCTAACACAAGGGTGATTCCTAAGCCCTCAACAAGGGCACTACTTGGTGTGTGGAACAAGGGATTCCACCACAGATCAGTTAGATACTTGAGTTGTTAATTAGATAAATAAAAAAAGTCAGTATTAATTAACATTACCTGAACATCATTAAATGAAGTGGTAAAGTAGAGCATATTCCATAACATAACCTAATTAGCACTGAATGAGCTAAAGATATTGCTAAATCCAGGAGGAAGCACATATTTGTATACCATGATTTTATGCGAAATACACTTCAAACATAGTTATCAATAAGAAATACATAGAAGCCTAATGTCAGTTAGCGATGCTTCCACTATACATTTTTTGTGACTGATATCATGGTAGTCTAGTGAGTACAAAAAGGTCTTTATTTTACTTAGTTAGCCTTTTTTTTTTGGCTGATGCCTGTTTAGACTTTCCAGTATCTAACATGACAGGCTAGGCAGCAAGTCATAAGCATAGTTCCTTTAAATGACAATCAACAAGTTTAGAAGACAGTTTAAATACCTTTCACATGAAAACATAACGTTCATTTAATTTCAGATGAATCAGTTAACAACATTTACTTGGTAATAAGTGTACAATTAAAATAGCACATTTTGGACTTGGTTACATGTTTCCCCTGGATATTTCCACTTTTGGCTGAGAAACACTTTGACAGTTTATCTATACTTTCACGAATAAATCCTCATTGGTTTCGCATATCTGTTGACATGCTTATCAATCAAATTTCCCTAACTGAACAAAACCAAACTGGGTTATTATTTCCTCACTGGAATTCCTTAACACATGATCCACACTGGTGGCTTCCAATCCATCTTGACCATGAGGAGACCCTTCAAATGGTGATCTATGAGTCCAGGGAACAAAAGCCTTTCCTTCAATGACAAAACCCAAGTGCATCAACCAGTCCCCCTCTTGTACAACTAATTCCAGCCATGGCTATTCAGAGTTTGCCCTGTGGCTACAGAGAGCACTCCATTCTCCAGAAATAGCCATAGCTCATCTTTCATAAGTGCTCAGGTTGTCTTATTGAGATGATGGCAGTGGTGGTGGTGGTGGCGGAGGGAGAGGAGGAGAAGGGGGTTAGAAGAGCAGGCTGGGTGTTGTTCATTTGAATGTCTGTCTCTTCAATGAGCTAAGTGCTTATGACACAGAGTTAATATTGAAGTTTTGGGAGTGCTCAGTGTTGTGTCGCTCTAGGGCCCCAAGCGTGCATCCAGAACACGAAACTTGTCATCAGACATCTTATCATAAGTGTCTAGCTGTCAGAAATGGCCAGTGTTTGCACTCCAACATCGCCATGTGCTAATATTACATTTGCATATAACAAATTAACAATTTTCATAAAGATATACCCTTATTGTGAGTTAATATAATTATTTATTTACTGTGTATAACACACTAATAGGGTAATACAGTACACATTGGCATTTATAGGTTACTATAAATTACTATTAATTTTAAGTAAATATATTACAACTATGTTGTAAAAAAAATTTTGTTACCATAACAAAGCCACGTGTAACAATCATTCAAATGTACATTATCCTTAAATCCTTAAACCATACATCTCTTTGGTAACTATTGTTTGCATGATGTTTGCATATTCTCCCCATGCTTGATGGGTTTCCTCTCGCAGTCCAAAGACATGTAGATGTGTGTAGTGTGTGTGTGTGTGTGTGTGTGCGTGTGTGTGTGCGTGTGTGTGTGTGTGTGTGTGTGTGTGTGTGTGTGTGTGTG
>JAQQZT010000015.1:18879988-18893238 GCA_030068275.1 Clarias platycephalus | reverse complement strand
ACACACACACACACACACACACACACACACACACACACACACACACACACACACACACACACACACACACAGGCAGGATTTGAACATCTGACCCTGGAGGTGCAAAACCACAGCGCCAACCACTATACCACCTTGGCAATTAAATCAAATTAAATTAAATGAAATAAAAACGTGTTCATTTTCCTAGCTTTTTAAAAAATTTTAAATGCTCTTACTCAAAAATAGTGAAAGAAATTTTGATGTTGAAAGTTAATGTTAGAAAATGTTACGTTAGGTCAACCAATTGTAGTTATTCAATATTATATTATATAATATTCAGACTGACTGAATATTAACATATTATTTGCAATTGATATGCAATGTGTTCCAGTACAGATACCAATGCCTTAAACAGCCTTCCTTAGACAAAGTTAAAAGTCATGTGAGTGGAAGGTTTTTCTTGTTAATGAACAGATATGAAGAGGCTTGCTGAACAAAGAAAGATACTCGGGCAGCACATGTTTATTGATCCGGCCTGGTCAGGATAACAGTGGTTAAAATTAGGCACGATTACATGTCAGCAATTGGACCAACTAAATTTGTTGCTTGTTGGAAAATGTCATATAGGCAGGCAAAAAGAAAAATAATAATTTTTAGAGCAGGATAAAAACAAACAGTCCTGTACAAAGAAACAAAATATGAATACAGATATGGATATTTGGACCCTGGGAAATACAGATAAAGATATATAAAACACATAAACAGATAGAGATAGTGGGTTACACCTCTATACTGTACATACAGTAACTTCTAGCTTTTTAAACTTCAAGAGTTTTATTGACTAAACTGCCAAAACTGTTAAATTACACAATCCACTTTTATTGGAAAATTCCTTGGAATATAATATTGCTTATAGATATCTATTAAAGGATTATTAGAGCTTTCATTCTCATAGAAGAGCAAATGTTTTTGGCAATAATAATAATAATAATAATGATGATGATGATGATGATGATGATGATGATGATGATAATGATGATGATGATGATAATAATAATAATAATAATAATAATAATAATAATAATAATAATAATAATAATAATGTGCTTGAAAAAAAGGACTCAGTACCAGAAATAGGTCCTGCTAAATGATACACCCTAGAATGCATCTTGTTCTCCCAAATAGCCTTCACTACTAACAAAGGGTGGAGTAAAACAAAAACAAAAAGGGGAATGCCAGCATTTGTCTCTAAATGATGTGCCATTTAACCAACACATCACAACAACAACAACAAAAAGGGAAAGAAATTAGATTTTAGGGAAAAAGAAACTTCCATGGCTGCTTACTCACCTAAGAAGCATCAACTCATACTGTATAGCTTGCTTGGCTGTATGTGCACTTACAATTCCCAAGGGTGCCACAACCTGTGTCTCACTCACCCTCAGGGTCCACAAGCATTTCTGTCCGCGAAATGAAATTGTATGGCATGCGAGATTAGCCCGACACTAATGCAAGGTCAAAAATAATAGAATCAATAGGCAGGCCTGGCGATGTTAACATTTACAGAAAATTACAGAGTGAAAAGCGCTGTCGAAAACAGAATGAAACGAGTCTCTGCTGAATTCGTATTGATGTCTTTTCATTACTTCTCATAATTCGACTTTTCTTTTGTGTGCTGCGGCGGTCAGCGGCCATACTTTATTACCCTTTGTGTTAGATGTGCATGTCACAAAAAAAGGTGTGTGTGTGTGCATATGAGATTTTGTATGTGTGTGTCTGTGTAGACAGGGTCAATGTACAGCTGTCAGCTTTCAATGAATTCTTGTAGCCAATCAGATTGTCAGGTCCTAATTGATTAACGACACGTATAAAGAGAAAGGATTAGATAACCTTGCATTGTCAGCTTTGGTGCTGCTTTCCACTAGGGCTGTGCCTACATTTTCTCCATAGAAACAAAATGCATGCGATAAATATGTTCATGGACGAAAAAACAACTGCATATGTACTGTATATGGTGTGTTTTTGTATATGCAATACTATGTACATGATCAGCATCAGTGATTTGCCAATCTCTTTTTGTCTGTCAGTAATAACAATGAACACGTCTGATAATTATGGAGAAGGCAGAACCATGATCAGGGAGAGAGTTGATGAACAAGCCGACAAAAGCATGATTGTACGACGACAAAGACAACGTCAAAGCGTCGGAGCAGAACAAAGCCAGCTAACATCAATGTAAACAAAATGTCTCGGCCCTAGTTTTATTGCCCCTCCGAACAATGTCAATATCAGGCAGCGACTCGTGGGTGAGTGTTGTGGGCTCAGGCGCGTCTGCTCAAGTCTATTGTCACTCTCGCCTGTGAAAGGAAAATAACAGTTATGGATGGTTTTCTCGGCGCTGCCATTGTCACATCAAGTGTTTTTATTGCTGTCATTATAGTTTAACATCGCACTGTTAATTCTGTTAATTAAAAAGCTGATTGCTTTTGCCAGTCTGTGATCTCCATTTGGTGAGTCCATATGGTAGGAGATTACTTGTTGTAAATTTCAATGAAGTCTTATCAGAGCTCGGATACATATAATCAAGCAGTACAAGTACTGGAATTAAGTCTATAAACCTCAATTATCTTCTTGTGCATCAATAGTATACTGTACATCTGATTATCAAAGACTTCACAATTCCTCCAGATAAACCATTTAGGCTTAAACTGCATGCAAAATTCATGGTTATGTTAATTAAGCATATCCTCGCTGATGACACTCACATGGGGATTTAATATATAGGTCCAGATTTCCAGTAATCATGTTCTCAATCACAGAGTTAGTTACATTATGCACCTCACTCTTAGGCTCACTCTGCATTCCAGACCTATGGTGTATAAAATAATTTCAAATTATACATCATTCATGAAAAATCAGAGTTTTTTTCTTTTCTTTTTTTTTTTCTGCACACTTTCAAGCTGCTGAATCTGAGCACATTGTTTGCAATCTTGCTGTCAGCAAAACAAGAGGCCCATCTCATGTACATAAATCAGAATGACACTCACTCTGATGGCCTCTGATAGCATGGTTTTATTGGTGCCCTAAGGTACTAGAGATCGAGCCACTATACACTATATAAAGTCAGGCAAAAAATTGCGGTTCATATGTAGCTTATGGCATAATGGAAGGTTGTAGAGGATCTAGGTTTTTTTTTCATAATCAACGGTTGATGTGAAAATGAATGTTCTTTATCTGGGAATCAGTCTTTGATTCAGGATGACATAACATGTCTGGACTAGTGATATACACATAATATTCCAAGGATGAATTTACAGGAATTCTTTTCAGCTGTGTCAGTCATTAAAGAAAAAAAATGTATACTCCTTTTAAATTGAGGAATCATCACATCAAGCTTCACAAAGGGACAAAAACTGAATATGGAATGCGTCTTTTAATTGATTAATGCAGCTTACTAGTAGCCTTCTAGTACAGGCTCACAAAAAGAAAGATCACAAGCATCATGTGCTATGTGCAAAGTGATGACATGCAAAACTGCCGTTCTCAGATAAGTGATGACACACAGATCTTCCACCTGCCAGCTCAAGATCACATGAGATCACTAAATCAGCTTGGGATGCAGTGAGTGATAGCTATGATGCAATTGGTTAACGTAGAATGCTCAGTGTATGTAGTGACTGTGTAGCTCCAAGGTGACTTATCGGCTCAGTTCTGGACAGTGTGGGTGTCCACATGGGAAACGGTGAGTGATGACAGAAAGACTCTTATTTGAAAAGTGTGTGTGCGTCTGCGTGTGTGTTTGTGTGTCTGCACTACACTTGCGCAAAAATTTACTGCTCTACACTTCCCATGAGATGCTGTCTGTTTTTATACTTTACGTTACATTGAGGAGAAGCGGTGATGGGAACGAGGGCTAACCTGAAAACCGTTCCACTCGTCATGTCAGGAAAAAATAATAATAATTGCACTCATCGCAAAAGGAAGAAGCGTTTAGGTCTGTTTTTGCAGGTCTGGGCTGCTGTCCCTTTTGAGGACTGAAGAACCATTTATGATGCTTTTGACCTTTTAATGACCATCAGGACAGTTAAGTTTACTATATCAAGATGTAGGTTTATCACATGGGAGTTAATGCATGTAATGTCCTTTACAGAGCTATAACTCTTTGCAGTCTCGTAGGTACAGGTAATGGAAGTAGTGCATAACCTTAGAGCTAGTAAAGTTGACTTAAATATGTGCCTACATGGTCTTCATTATCACATGATACAAAATATATCAAATTTTACAACAAAATCATTCCTGTTGTATGCATGATGAGCCAGATTTAAGGCCGGTATAAAATTGTCATTACCAAAAATATGGCAGCTGACAAAAACAGCAGTGAATACATTCATTTTCACTTGTGAATATGATTATATGAGCTTTATTTTAGCTGTACAGAGGTAATGTATCATGCAATACCAGTATGCAGTGAAAATGTAAAAATTTAGTTTGTGCATACTGATGGTTATTGATTTTTCTTGGTACTGATACTAAAAGGAGTACTTTATCTGTGCTTTCCAGGTTTACACAACAGCCATGTGTGGTCATGCAGTTAAAATACTAGGCTAATTCTTTATAGCACTTAATTATTATTTTTTTTTAATTAAGCATCTTAGCTAGCTACCATGTTAGCTTCCTTAAATTGAGCGAAGAAGAACAGTTTTTGTTTCTTTTTGTAACAAGAATGAACACTTCTGTAAGTAGAGCATGTTCATTGTATCTAATGACCACAATGGTAATGACTGTTAGTGGCTAATCATCAAGAACATTATTCTGGGTAAGAGCTGTTATTAGTTTCACTTACCTAGCATTGTCTGAACTGTTACTTGAGTCTTAAGTCTAAGGTGTTATATTAGGTTAGATGCATTGTAGGTAAATGCTTCTTGAGTTTATCCAAATCTCTATTGTGCATTCATTGTGCTACCAAAACAGCTCTTCCTCATCAAAGCATGGACCCCACAAGGTGTGCACATGGGTCTGGCAGCAAGATCTAAGCAGCAGATCCTTTAAATCATGCAAGGTGGGGCCTCCATGAAGTGGACTTGTTTGTGCAACACTTTCCACAGATTTCTGATCTGACATCTAGGGAATTTCAAGGTCTTGACCTCTTTTGCCATGTGGCAAAGCACATTACCCTGCTGTGATTAGGGATTTCTGTTGCCATGAAGGTCTGCAACAATGCTTAGGGTGGTACATATGTTGAAGTAACATCCTCATGATTGGCAGAACATTGTCCAGAGCATCACACTGCCCCTGCTCACTTGTCTTCTCTCCATAGTGCCATCCAGGTGCCATTTCTTCCCGATTATACGTGATGCACAAGCACATAGCAAGACATGAATCATCAGACAAGGCCACCTTCTTTCATTGCTCCATGGTTCAGCATGGTCCAGCATGGACACCCCAATCAGTCTGGAGCTACGCAGCCAACAAACAGTAATGGACTGTGTACTGTAATCTCATACCTTTCTATCATATTTTTTAATTGAGATTCCTTTTCAGGACTTAGCGCCTGCCCGCAGTGCTAAAACTACTACTAACTAATTTGCTGACCATGATACAGTATTACTCTGCTCAACTGGCCAGCCAACTCATCTTAGTTGATAATCTGTAGGGTATTCTTTTTACTTTCATGAGCTGTAAACTGCAATCATTAAAATTAAAGTAAAAAAAAAGGCTTGAAATATTTAAATTTATGTGTAATGAATTTAGTTTGAGTTTTACGTTTTTAAGTAATCCACAATCTTTAAACAGTATATATATATATATATATATATATATATATATATATAAATATGTAGTGTGTATATACACATACTGTGTTTGTGAATTGTTGCAATACTTACAAGTAAAAACTTTTTATAATCTGTGTATTAATGTATTCTTTAAAAATAAATTAATAAATAAAAACAAACTTTCTCAAGCATTCTTGGGATTGTTAAACATTTTTAGCTCCTGAAAATGGTTATACTTCAAACCCTCTGAGGCTCGTCGAACAATTCACTGTTAAGTTATACAGTACATAATATATACAGTATAGATAGATAGATAGATAGATAGATAGATAGATAGATAGATAGATACTTTATTGAACCAGAAATAAATTCCAGAATTCCAGAAAAAACAGTATGTACTATGTAAAAAGTGTAAACTGAAGATTTAACATAAGAGTTAAATTAGATTAGTTTTAAAATTTTATATCAGTGGTTACCTAAGTAGTTTCATAAAAACTTAGCTAAACTTAGGATGTTTTCTACAGTAGGTGGCAAAACACATCTGTAAGTCATTCCTGATTACTGCATCTTCCAAATTCCACAAAAGACAATGTCCCAAGATAGCACTAAAAAAAAAAAAAAAAAAATCACCAACTGTGTGGTTCTAATGTAATCATAAAAGTGTGCTATAAACTCCTTAAGGCTGTGAGAATTTTGAATTTCGTCTTGTCTGGTAGAAAATGCTATTTCAAAGGCTACATGCTGAATTTTCCTCACAGCTGTGAGTGCACATGGAATTACAGGGCTGCATCCCAAAATGCATAAGGCACATTAAGTAGTATGCCTAAAGAGCACCAATAATGTACTGACAAATTATGCAGTTTGGGACACAGCCCAAGGGTTTGCAAGGATATAATTTAATGTTTCCAGTAAGTGAGTATTACAAATAAATCTGTCCACGTGCCATTGGGCACATCGGCTGACAAATACTCCTATTTGTGGATAGATATCTGTCATTCCAGTGGCAGTTTCTTACAGGGTGAGGTTGCCAGTTCGATGCCTGATTCTTTCAAATAAATAAACAACTAAAATAAATGAACATTCAGTTAAATTTGACCCTTTCTGGATTACCTATAGTGCACTGTCCAGGAAATGTTAGGATTGTTTTATTTTAATTTTATTCATTTATTGCACATGCCTACACTCCATTCAGTCACAGAGATGCCCATCTTACTTAAAAAACACCTTGTAAAAGCCTGATGCCAGATGAGCATCCCATTAAAACACTAAGGACTTGATTCTGCCATGGACACTGGTGCTGATAAAGGAAGAATTTCTAGAGTTTCTATCTGTGGTGTGGATAAAGAAAGTTTTTGCAGAGGCTGCTTGCCCACCAAAATCTGATTGAGGCAAATGCACAAAGAGTGCAATATTGTACTCAGTTATTTGATCACTTCATTCACTAAAATATTTCATTTCACCAAGAGTGATTAATTATATTGACAAATTGGTAAACATTTCATTTCCGCATTTTAATGAGGTTTTATGGGAAACCTGGCCCTCCAACATCCTCACATCTCAACCTTGTCAAATGGTCTTAGTTCATATCCCTGCTCATAATTACCTTATTACTAACAACACTAATTTGTTTGTAGAGTGTCTTTAAATAACACGCTATGAAGTTTTACGTCCCACTCAATGTCCCGAAGGTTCCAAAACTTTGCTCAAGTTTGCCCAATTACTGTCTTATAGACTTAGTTTTGAGTATTGCAGTGTACCTTTGGTACACTGACTTTAAGGAGATCAGAAAACATAAACTTGTGTTGTCCTCTTTATTTCTTCCTGACACATAACATCTGATGGGAGTATTTTTATTACCCAATCTATGTTCATTACCTTACCTAAAGTGTTCTCTATGTATTTCACTATCAAATCTCTACTTTTTTTCCCCCTCCAGTCTGTGAAACACATTAGGCACAAGCCAGATAATGTTAGTACTCTAGCCAAAACACAGAGCTATAAATATAAGTTACACACTGAAGGCAAGCAGGCGCACTGGGTGAGTCACTCTTGCCCTAAATAACCGGGTTTGAAATACAAAAATAAAGAGAAACACAAGAACACCTCACTAGCTGGATACGAGTTGTCTATCTAAAACAACTTTTAGTTGACTTTGATTAGACGACTTGTCATTTATTACATATATTGCTTCCTACAAAACTAGCTTACAAATGATCCTTATTTTTTTTGGCATAAAGAAATTCCAACAAGACTTTTGTTTGCTTTGTTAATACTCTTACTCATTCTTGTTGGTGATTGGCTCCCAGCACTGCCAGTCAGTGTAGTTGGGCTTTAAGTGAGGCTGATGACGTATGATGTATCATAGCTGCTGCTGATGATGTATGAACACAAATTTCCCTCTATTTTAAAATAACACCACTGACGCAGCACACATTGTGAATAACTATTACCGAATTGTCAGGGACACTCGGGTATTTTTAGTGCACTGAGTCAACAATATTTTTTTTTAAACAACAAAACCAATGACATATTCAATTGTGGACCCAAACACACACTCCAAGAACATCTCAAAAGGCATTAAAAAGCCTCAAACTGTCTCGTCCTTATAACATGCCATGTTCATTCGCTCAATCTAAGACAGGTTGTGATACACATTTCCAATCCCTCTGCTGTCCATGATGTTCTCAGCCCTGAACCCTGACCGTGTGGCCCCTGATGCACCGCATTCTCACATCTCCAGTCCTCCAGCAGCCGAGCACTGTCACATCTGACATTGTCATGTCACCTCCAACACAGCCTAGATAGGGAGGCGTGTTTGACCCAGGAGAAAGAGAGGACTGACCTACTTTATGTGAATTCTCCATTTACTCTTGCCTATATCTGCAGGCTGGGATAAAGAGACACATCTTCAGACCTAACTGTACTGCTGCGCTCACAGTTTTGTTAAGTACAAAACTTGAACATGTTTGTTACTTTTCTATAATTGTCCCAGTGATACAGGGCATCTCTTCAGTGTTTTTTTTTTTTTTTTTCTTTCTGGTTAAAAGTGGTTCTTAATATATATTTCAGAAAAACCTGACTGGTTAGAGAAAGAGAAATGCTGATTAGTGGGTTTTTTAATTATCAGTAATTTTCAAATTACAAATGAACAAAAGTAGGCAGGCAGTAGAAAAGCTTCTATGTGCACTGGTGTGACAGAATGTGAAGACCATAGTAAAGTTCATAACTTAATATTTGCTAAGACCAGTTAAAAGACCAAAGAGTAAATACTTCATGCCTGGTCTATATTAATCTAAAGCCATAAGGGACATGATCATGAAAGTAGAAATATTCGTTTTATTTTTTATTCTAATTTATTCTAAAATGAGCAATTTTGACTAAATGAGTTAAACCTAGTGAACTGACCCAGTTACACACTGGTGTGGGAATTCACCATTGACCTAATCTGTGAACAGTAAACTATTAAATAGATATGGAAAGCAGAAATGTGAATCATATGCACACATTAATGCAATCGTACACACACTGACACACACACACACACACACACACACATGCACAGGGTGCTCTTATTTCCAAATAGATTAATATGAGGAAAATAAATCAGATGCCAAATTTAAAAATTAATTAAAATAGATACCACATATTTTAAGACATGCTGAAAGAACCATCTTTAGTAACTTTAGATTTTAACAGGAGGAAGACAAAAATCTTAGTGTCTTTAAATGTCTACAAATACATTTCTGATTTTTAAAGAGGTTATATTGTTGGTCAATCTGCGGATAGACTGTCCCAGAGACAAATAGCTAGAAATCTTGAACAGAGTTATAGTTCATTTTATAGAAAAGGGTAAAACATCAATAGAGTCATAGGCTGGACCAACCGAAGGACATCTTCATGCTGTTCAAAGGTCTTTGTGCACAACCATCTCATTCTATGCCTTGCCTCACATATTCACTGCTGTGGCCAAAAAAAGTCAAGGAATTAAATAATCAAATACTTAAGAGCCTTTGATTAGATAATTACTGCAGTGACCCTAACTGACCCTACAGTGACTAGCTTCTCATTCCATAAACAACCATGTCAGAAGACTTAGCTCACGGTTGGGAAAAAGATGTTACTGCGTCTCAAAAGGTCAAATTATTGGCCTTGATTCAAGCAATAAATTAATTAATTAATTACTTAATACATTAAAACATTCCTGAAGTTATTGGAATTGGGCTAGAGGGGAATCCTACGCATGATTAAACTCTGGAAGGATAGTGCTGAACCATCAACTATGTGGAAGAAATGTGGTTAGGAAAAAAATCATAAATGACGGTGATCTGAGATGTCTTAAATATTCTGTATGTTGCATTGTAAAAAAAAAAACTCAGTAACAGGAACTACATCTTTGTTTGATAGTGAAACAGAATGTAATGAGAACTCACAGGATTAGGATTAACAGCTGTGTGCCTATAAGAAAATCCCCACCAAAAGAAAAAAGGATGTTTTTAAGGAGCAGAAAGATTTGGAGAAACAGAAAATGATAATGTGGTCTGATGATGAGTCCAGATTTACTCTATTCCTCTAGTCCAGAATGTCCATCAGGGTAAGAAGGAAAGTACATGCACCTATCATGCATAGTACCCCTCTGGAGGCGGTGTCATGATCTGGGGTTGGTTCAGTTGGTCTGGGCTATAAAATTAAGTCAGCGGATGACCTGAATATACTGAATGAGGTTTAATACCAGGTTTTAAAGAGTGGCTCTGCAAGCATGAGGAATCATCTTCACACATGGAGTGGTTCGACTTTTTCATCATCGGTATTAGATCTTGGTCAGAAATGAATACATCTCTGGATGGAAATAAATATTATGACTTTGCATAAGGTTGTTGGAAGAATGTCATGTTATACTCGAGGTGTAATAAAAGTTAAAGACGATTCAATGTAATATTTTGCATATAATAGTGTGATGGTATTCATGTATATAGTAATAGTGTGTGCAAGCTTTTTGTCAGAGTATATAAGGAACAAGAAGAGTGGAAGGGAATATCACTTCTCCTCTGCTGGACTTGACATCTATCTGACATAAGCCCAGGACTGTTTGCCTTGTTGTTCCACAGCTTGACAACACATAGGTCTAACATTCTCCCATTCACACACCAAGACAGATAAAAAAAAGTATGATAGTGCTGGCTTGCTTTGTGATGTCCACCAAACAGAAATGTGATATCTGTAGTCTGATAATATCATGTGTGAAACAAAGAGATGTACACTACCAGTCAAAAGTTTGGACACACCTTCTACTTTATTTTTTATGTTTTAATTATTTTCAACACGACATGTATGGAATTATGTGGTAAACAAAAAAGTTTTGAAAAACCCAAAACATGTTTTAGATTTTGGATCGTCCAAGGTAGCTATATTGAGCTTTGATGACAGCTTGGCACATCATGGTATTCTCTCATCAAATGTACAAGCTTTTTACCTGGAATGGTTTTCAATTTACTGTACATGTGTTTCATTTCAAGATTAATTTGTGAAATTCCGCTGCAAAAAATTGCTGGTTCGATTCCTGGGTGATGCTGTAACCTCTCGCAGCCGGAGGTCTAAAGAGAGCTGATTGGCCGAGCTCTCTCAGAGGGGCGGGATGAGAGGTACTTCGTGCTCCCAAATTAATCATGGCTCGACAGCCAATCAGGGGTGAGTTTATCAGCAACTCAGTATGTGGAAGGAGTGGATAGCGCTATCCTCCGAGTGTGTTACGCCGCCCCCAATGGTGCGTGAGCGGGCAGTTCGAAAAGATGCGGCGGGCTGGCGTCACGTGGTTTGGAGGAAACACGTGATAGTCTTCTGCCCTCCTGACTGAGTGGTAGTAGTAGCCTTAATGTGGGACCCCCCTAGTGACGGGGAGAAATTGGACAAGACTATATTAGGGAAAACATCCAAAAAAATTTTTTTTAAATAAATAAAAATTGGTGAAATTTCTTGTCTTCTTAATGTGCTTTAGACCATCATTTTTCTTGCGCAGCAGAAGGGTTGATACAAAGTTAATAACCCTATTAGTGCTAATACAACTAGTGTATAAATTAATTTTTATACAAGAAACACTTGTTAAGTAAAGAGAAAAGAGGGTCCATGATTACTTAAATCATGGTCAGTCAATCCTAAAAATCTCAAGAACTTTGACTCTTGAGATCAATCACCAAGTGCAGGCACTCATGAGGACCGTCTCAGGAAGACTAAGAGCTACCTCTGTTGCAGAGGATATGTTTCTTTGAATATCCAGCTTTTAAAACTACCAATTTACAGCACCTGAGTCAGGCCTTCATAAACAAAATGTGGCAAAGAAACCATCACTTCAGAAGAACAACAGCAATCAGATGGTTCCTAAATGTGTCATTCCCATTGTGAAGTATGGAGGAGGAAATGCGATGGTGTGGTGACACTTTTGGTGACATTTTTTTGGTTAAATTTGAAAGTGTCTTTCAAATCTTCTTTGCACTTCCAACTTTTCAACAGGACAATGACCCCATACACACCACTAGTTTATGAAAGAGTAATTTGTCCAAAAAAAAAAAAGAGAGTGATTGAGGGCTGCATCAGATGACCTGGTCTACACAATGACCTGATCTAAATCCAATTGAGATGATTTGGGATGAATTGGACCAGAGAGTGAAGGAAAAGCAGCATAACCTCTGAGAACCTTTTTAAGTTTGTTGGAAAACCAGACTACCCCATGAGGCTGACTGAGAGACTGCAAAGAGTGTGCAAAGTTATCATCAAAGCAAATGGTGGCTACATTGTAGAACTGAAAATATAATACCTATTCTGGGTGACTATATAATTCCATATTTGTTCTGTCAAAATTTCAGTGCCTGCAGTATTAATATAAAATGTTGAAAACAAAAATAAATAAATATTGATTAAGAAATGGTGTCCAAACTATTGGACTATGTAGCACTAGTATGAGTGCTACATAAACCAATCAACCACAACATTAATACCACATACCATTAACACATTAATTTGATTATCAATTATATACCAAAAACGTATTATTATTATCATTAGCACCCAAAGCTCACCCATGCCCACAGGGACCGAAAGCCAACCCAACTGGTCCGATCACACAGAAAAGCCAATGCAGCACAAATCGGCAAAAGACATAACTGCTGACCATAGAAAGATACCAGAACACCGCAGCATGCCACTCCTAGAGCCCAGTAGGCGAAGAGCCCCAGACTTCCAACCTGGTCCACAAGTCCTGGATAAACAAGTCCAATCCATGGAGGCCCCATCCTGCAAACCACAGCACATAAAGTTTTCACTGCCAATGTACTTGACCGGTGTAATACAGCATATATGTTTTCTGCTCTCTGAATTTTATGGTGTACATGTTTGGGGTAAAGTGTTTTAGAAATGCTTCTACAATAGTATTAGTTGTAGGCATTAGACATTTGAACATGAACACATTATTATTATTATTATTATTCATTCATTCATTTTCTATAC
>JAQQZT010000015.1:18859927-18879888 GCA_030068275.1 Clarias platycephalus | reverse complement strand
ACGGGAATCGAGCCTGGCCGGGGAATCGAACCCAGACCCTGGAGGTGCAAGGCGACAGTGCTAACCACTACACCACCCATTATTATTATTATTGGAGCAGACGTAGCTCTCAACAGTTCTGGGTTACTGATCAGTGGGTTAAGGGATTCAAGCCCATGAAGCACTGCCAAGCTGCCACTGATAGGACCTTCCGCATGACCTTTAGATAGATAGATCATATTTACGTTTACATATGTTACAAAAGAAATTCTGAAAAAATATATAAACTGTATGTAGTAATCACTGCTAGACGCTCAAGATAGGAGGTGTGAATTGGGCTTAGATTAAATAAATTACTTATTACTTATAGTAGAAAATAATTCATTCTCATGAGTAGGTGTAAAAAAAAAAGTCATATTTGTCAAGCATGAGTATGTCTTATTATGCCTTTGGCTTGAATACAGACACATACTGTACACATAGATTTGTGGCACTAAACTGATACAAGGGCATTGTGTTACACCCCTAGTCAGCATTTGTAAAATGTTTTGGGGGGAAAAAATTGAGCAACATTCCCGTAACTATAGATACATTTCCACAGGAAAGTGAGACATGTGATTGCTCAACATCAGCAGAGGATGCTGTACCTCAGGCAGAGCGATGTCACAATTGGCTTATGTTTGACCATTCATTCCATTGGGGGAAAAGGCAAGCTGAAAAATGATGAAAACAAAAGAACAACATAGCCAGCCATTTTTACACCCGCCCTAAACAGGGTCTGAATGAACATATCAGAATTGGAGCGGTGTCACAACGGCATGAGCGACAGGAACATAACTGGCACCAGATGGAATAAAGTTAAAGATAAAGAGAACACTTCCTACGAAGAACAATAGTGTGACTGCTTGAGCCATCAAACAAAATAATGTCAAGCAGATGCTTCTAGCTCATTGCAGTTTTATTTTTTGCAGTGTTGCAGCCTAAGCTGTCTCACAACTAAGAAATAAAACAGATTCTTATATCTAATAATGTATTGTTCCAATAAAGTGAGCAAATAACTTAACTACCTTTAAATGTCCTTGTTTACATCTACACTGGCAGTAACAATGTGGTTATAAGAATAGCTTGACTGCACATGCTAATTATGATTTACATGCTAATAGGTGGCTATTCAGAACAATTCCCCGTTGCCTACATCTCAAGATCTTAAAGCTTTGTTACTACTTTCGGAATAAAATGCTATATGCTTTAAAAAGTTAAACAGCGAAGATGAAACCATCAAAGTAATACCAGCGTGACCGAGGTGAGTCGGAGAGAATCGCATGATTATTTGCTGTTTCTGTTCACTTTCCGTGAGTCTATAAGGTGCGCATTTAAATCCAGGCCATGTATTTTGCTCCATATGGTGTAATCAAGGCCGTAGTAGTTATTCTCATTATCTCTACAATCAAATGACTACCCCATTCTGCAAACACATAGCTTTGAAACGAACTGCTCTTTCATATAAAAAAAAAAAACCCATAACAATTTGATGCAATTCCACTTTTTAATTAAGCCCCAATGCCACGTAAATCAGGGATCTGGATAATTAACAAAATAACACAGGCTGATAATGTGGGCCCTAGCCTTAAATCTCTATGGACTTGCTGGCTGGGTGGTAATAAAGGGGGAATAATGGCATGGCTGCTTGATATTTTGGTGGCAGAGGGGCAGGGGAAATAACACCTTTAACAGAGCACCGCGGTCTTAATTTGTAGAGGCCGCCTCATGCCGCTCTTCTCACGAGGCAGGTCATTTATCATTTAGGCGGCCGTTATTTTTAATGAGTCTGTTATCATTCATTTTAGGGCATCCCACCTTTCCTTGACATGGATAGTATTTCTTTTTATATAGGACAAAGGATTTATGCCGCCCTCTCTCTGTCTCTCCCTCTTATCGGCACTCAGTGCTTCCTCTTTTTTTTTTTTGTTTTTTTTTTCCCCCCCTGCTCTCTGCTGTTCACTATCTCAGGACTAGTAGCTGTCATCCTGGCTCTTTTTGATGACAGTTTTGGGGGATAGTTGGAATGCTACACATGTGCACGTCCATCCCCTTCCACTAAAAAGGCCAAGAGGGCTTTTCAAACTCAAAGCACAGACTCTGTAGATCCAACTTTTTGAACAGTGACACTGTGTGCATATTGGTGGTTGTTAGGTGTGTTTATAGCGGCGAGTCTACAGGTGCGGTTGTTGTGTAGGGCTTTGATTCAATAACACGGTACTTGATGCAGCCTGTCTATGTGCCTGTGCACTATTGTGACAAGCCGTGCGGTGTTTTGACAGCAGATGACAGCTACTAGGCTGACACACTTCTCACCCCATGATGATGGATATTGAAGGAAAGAGTTAAACCATCATACTTATTTTATTTTATTTTATTTTTTAAATAATAGCCGTTAAAATAGAAAATGAACATCTTCATATTAATTCTTAGACATACAGTGATGGCTGGGCGTGATGTTAGATGGGAAGGCTAAAATCTAATAGCTTGAAAAGTAAACTATTCAATTTGAGCAATGCATTATGTCATGAGGTTGCATCGATTGCATAACAAGAATGATGTGGGGAAAACTACTACTACTGTATTCTCTCTCTCTCCCTCTTTCTCTCTCACTTAGACACACGCATACACACGGTAGATGATTTAAAAAAAAAATTGTTCTGTTTCAACTAACAAAAACCGGAGCGTTGTAATATTTTTTTTGCGCCGGCTAAGTTCTTTCAACTGTCCTGTTGTCCTCCAAAGGTCTTTTTGGGGGTTTAGGAGGAACACAATAAAGAAAATAAAAATAAATTAAGTTGCATCGTGGTAATTATTCTAAGAGCTAATGACTGCAGATAATCTAAAAATATCAGCCCGAATGGAAGGTGAATCTAGAAGGTTTTTCATTCTGCACGATCTACCGTCACTGAATCTACAGTCTGTGCTCAAAAGAAATCAGCCTTATTTCAAAAAGACCCAACTAATTCACATCAAAACCAATAATTTCCTGCAACAGAAATGATTCCTGCTAGCCCATTTATACCAGCCATGTATACCACCCATTTTATTGCTGCTCGTGAGATTTATTTATGTATTTATTTTTTAATATTTGGGCTTGCCACATTAAAACCACATGAAAAAATTTAATGAAATGGAAAAGCCAATAAATATGACCTATGAATGTTTACAATTTTCCTTGCATCAAGCTAATCAGTTGCTCTTCTCTCCCAGTATCAGCATACTTGCTGTGATTATTCCTTTCACATGACATTAAGCGCAACATAAACATAACCTTACATGATGATATTGCTTTCCTGTCAATATTCCACATTTGATCCTCTGCACCTGCTGCTCATCTTATAGGTGTATATCTAGGTACATGTGTGTGAACGTGTGTGTGTGTGGGTGTGTGTGAACCTGTGCAAGAATCTAAGGGCAATTTCTCAAAATCTAGAGATCCAGGTACACACGTCACAGATCCCACGGCATGCCGCAGCACAGGCAGATATTGCAAGTCCATTGCTCAACTCGGCTAGGAACGAGGACACGTCAGTGCTCTGAGATCGGCGGCGGAACAATGGTATGTCTGTTTAACGTGAGTAGCGTGGGTGGCACGTCAGGATCGCGCTGCTGATTTATGAGGCCTCTCTGCTTTTTGCAGCGTGCCTCCGTGCAATATGTCCTCCAAGCCACATCCTGTTGGGAGTGCTGACCGACATGTGTTCCTGTGTTGGAATGGGACACGGCGCAGTTCTGGCCAGCTCTTCTGAGGCCATATGGGATGCTGGCTCAGAGAGACAGTGCGGCAAAACTCTAATGAGCGTGGCGAGCTGAGCGTGGAGATCTGCACACGAATAATTCCGATGGTGCAGACTTAAATAACAAACACGCGTTCATCTGGATATATAGGAGACACGACCTAAAATGCATGCACCCCATGATGCCCTGGCACACACGCCAGCGTGCAGATATACTCACCCCATGCCTATCACTCCATCAACACACACCTACACAAAACCCTCATGCCCACACACTGCACAAGGCCCACACACACTGGGCTTTGGCACTGATGCTGTAGTGGAGAGATCACAGGTTTTTGCGCTTACACCAGGAGGCTTTCCTGTCCTCTTGCGTAGGAAATAAAGTCAAGCCATCACACTTCCCCTGCAAGATTCACAGTCATACAGCTTTTCTACAGTTTCTTATCATGAAAGACATCATACTGTAGCAGCATTTGTAAGCTTCATCTTTAAATTCTAACAAATATTCTCTCCTCAATTTCAGTTTCATTTCCCACGCACCTTTTCTGACAGATTACCATGTTAACACGCCGCTGTCATCCTCAAACTGATGGAAGACGTGCTCTAATTAATGAATTAATACATTCACGTCAATCTGCACGTTGATGTCTTACCTAAACCGCTCTCGGTAATACAGCATGTTTTGTACTACGACCTCGATATCAATCCAGACCTCAGAGACGCGCAGGCCGGCCCTCATCTAAAGGTATCGCCAGCCTGCCTGGGGTAATACATCATGAATTCTGTAAGGACAATGCGAAGATGCTGAAAGTGAGTACAAATGTATTGCAGTTGCACAGTGAGCACTTTGTTCCAAATAATGTTGTCATCAATTTTCATCTTTTGTTTAAACATATTAGTCTTTTGGACAAGATAGGTCATATTTCAGCGGCTTGATAAATTCTTCCTTCTAGACTTTCTCACAGAACATGCACTTAATTAATTACACAACCTTTAATTGGACAGATTATTCCTAATGGTTGTTGCAGTGCTAAATGTACAATCTTGCAGCAGGCTCAGGAGTCATTATTTTAATGCCACTTTCTAGGCTGGTTGTAATCAGTATATTTCAAATAATAAATCAGCTTCACATTGTGAGAAATATTTGCCTCTAAAATAGATAAATTGCATGCACATTTCTGTAGGGATAACTGCCTCTATTTTTCTGCATCTATATTGCTCTTTTACACTCTGATCTTGCACATGTAGTGCTTTATTAAGGGCAGATGTAATTTCTTTTTCTTTTTTTTGGGGGGGTTCTTGCAGCTTTATGATGTCTGCAGGCATTTGGGTGTTTAATTAGGGTGGTAATGTCCGGTGATGTACATGATGGATTTTTACGGAAGCCAACTTTAACTATCCGAGGCAATGCCATAAATTATCACCTTGGCCATAATGCTCATGCGAGTTTGTTTAATTAGGATGTCCACCGGAGGAAGAGCCTGGGTGTTGCTGGGTTTGCACAGGAAATGCCAATTACACGAACACTGTGTGCTTTAACATTCCACTAAAGTATTTCGGTGAGTAATAACAAAGCACTAAAAACAGCCTGATTATAGTACATGAATGGACTGGACTCTATGCTGCTTTTTTCTTATTATTGATAAATATTATATTAGATATTAATCATACATATACTTCTAAAGTATTTACATTAATCATTTGTCAGATTTGATTTTGCCTGGAATAAAAAAAAGCAAAATAAATAAATATATAAAGACGTAAATGGAAAAGGAAATGAAACACAGTGCATACTGTATACAATCTGTATACATAGCTGAATGTGTATTACAGGAAATTGTTAATATGATTTTCTGCTCCCCTCTGTTGTCTCATAAATGTGTTTATAGAGAAAAAAAAAAAGACACATTAATGGAGAACCTCAAAGCTCTTTTGTGACTAGCTGTATGGATTACAAATAACATATACTGCAACAAAAAATAATAATGAATCTGTCTTTATATATTATATACATAGAATAGAGAAGATCATGTACATTACAATAGGGAAAAAATAGTTGTTTGGTAATCCTATTTGTCTTTTTGTGCATGTGTGTATATGTGGATACAGTATGTACGCAGTTTATATGTATGTATGTATGTATGTATGTATATGAATATACAGGTGCTGTGCATGTGTGTGTGTGTGTGTGTGTGTGTGTGTGTGTGTGTGTGTGTGTGTGTGTGTGTGTAAAATGAATATCTAACTTAAGATTTCTGACTCAAAGTGGTAATACCCAATCGAGTCTCAATTTCATGTGTCCTGATTTTGTCATTTTTACATAGAAAATGAGTGAAATGAATTCATCTGGGGACGTCTGAAAAAGAACCGGATTGACGGACAGCACTAAATCCTGCCTTATTACACCTAAGTGGGTGTTTAATTCACTAGAACAAAATGACAGATCTATTCCAGTTCACTTTTGCAATATTTACAGATAATAGCATTGTCTGGAAATTGATGCATAGATTGCTCGTGTCTATAGGTGCGTACTTAAAATGACCAAAAAAAAAAAAAAAAAAAATTGGAGAAAAGTTGCTCAGCTCAGGAGTGCTGGCGCAGTAGAGAGAGGAGGATCCACAGGCCTGGTCATCACAGCGGGCACACATGTCACTCCGTCCTCATTAACATGACTGATAATGTCATCTATCAGTCGTCTAATTGGCAATGAGGATCTACTGTGGGTATTTTAACCAAGCCCAGAGATCCATCACCTGGCAATAGATGAGTGGATGGCACTTCATTACCACACAGCTAACCAGGTAAAAGTCACATCCATTTGTAATGAGAGTGAGAGCGATTTCGCTCCTGTCCATTCTCATTACGCAAAGTTCAATGCATACGCATGCGTATTGTAATTACGCTGATGAATATTCAAAGTCGCCACGAACAGATTAGTCTTTCTTTCACGTGACGTCGCAAGCCACCAAGAGGAAATATAACCGTCCTGCACTTCATCTTAAAAAAAGTGCAAAGTAAATATCACTTACCGTTCCGGATAGCTATGCATTTCTAATATAAACCATCGACTAAATGTACAAGTGTACATATTTAGTTATTCAAATATAAGCAATTCCCATCCCTTGGTGCAACCATGAATCTTTACTTCTACCCTCTTTTCCTCTTACTCGTCCTTCCCATTTATTGCTTTGTACAGCAGAGCACCATTACTGATCTCTTCCAAAGCACAAACTAAAAATCTATCCTGTTGTCATTTGCTGCGCTGTGCCATCTATCATCTGGGGAGGTGTGTACGTGTGTGTGTGTGTGTGTGTGTGTGTGTGTGTGTGCATGTGTGTGTGAGTTGGGGCATTTGGGTTTGGCAGTGTCTCCGTGCCAGAGAGGAGGCTCTGGAACAGGAGGCAGAGTCAAGGACTTTCACGCGTAACAAAAAACTTGTCACAATTATTTATGGCTCGAGCCGAGGCACATAATAGGACACATCAAACTGCTTTTTTTTTCCTCTCTTTTTTTCTGTTCAACCAACCCCCCCCCCCCACACCCCCCACCAGCACCAACACACAAACACACACACACACACACACACACACACACTCGATCCCCCACCCATTCCATTTTTTTTTTCCCGTGTAGTGATGAGTGCCCTCACATTGCCGGCTCCCTTGTCGAACTGGGTCACAGGCATCTCTTGCCTTACACATACAATTTCCAAGACAATGGTGGAGCACTTGGGGGAAGTGACAGTGACAAATACGCAAGGCCCCACGGAAAGCTGGGCAGCCTGTTACATGAGTGATTGCGCCAATAATCATGCAGGGCCGTCACGTGGCCCCAGGGCAGAGGAGAGGAAGAGAAGGTGGAGGGGGTGGGGGGGGGGGGGGGGGAGTGCGGCAGGAGAGAGGAGTACCGAAGAGAGAGAAGAAAGAGAACGCAGGATAGACAGATGGAGAGGGAGTGAATTGAGAAGGGAGACAGCAAGGACGGACTATGAGCCATGAGAGGGAGCTGGCTAGCAAGGAAGAGAGGCAGAGGGACAGAGAGAGAGAGAGAGCGAGAGAGCACAAGAGGGAGAGAGTATATATGTGTGTGCATGGTTGACAGAAGCTTTTTTTGGGGGGGGGGGGAGTGGGGGGGGGTTGCTCAAGGCTCTAGGCCTGGCTAACAGGTCCTGGCAAATCATTTTTTACTCCCTTATCATCCATCTGCGACTTCCTTCCTCTCCGATGAGGAACTGCTAAATGACTGTCACTCGTTCCGCTATGTTCCATCGCGTCTCCCGTAATTGGGAGAGGGGTCAGTCGGGCCTGTTTCCGCTTATGACCTTTCTTCAACTCAGCCACCCGGGGAATTGGGTAAAGCCTCCGATTAAATTACTCTGCTGCCTCTTCGGCCCCTTCACCTTAAGCACTGTTGCTCAGCTCTGTATCATGGGGGGAAGCAAGGGCCCTCAGTTCTCTCTCTCGCTCTCTCTCTTACACACACACACTATCCCTCCAGTCATCTTTTTCAGCTTCACTGCTCACTGACAGCTATAGAGAGCCAACATCTACCGGTTCCTTCTGTCTGCTGGGGACTTAGGACAGGAGATTGTACCTATAATAGTCTGTTTATAAGTTTTGTCATGCAGGTCTTTTTGAAATTCTAGTAGTACACATTTCTCTACTCTTCCAACAGTGTATGTTTCTCTACATAATAGGTGTAAATCATGCAGTATTTAAAGGTAGGGTTCAAGAAAAAAAATATGTGTAGACCAACATCCAACATATCACTGCAAGTAAGTGTTCCAACTCATTTGTCAATCATGCTGCACAAAGATCCTCCTCTGGCACCAGCATTCAGAGGTTCAAGCCTAGACAGGGTGTGTATGTAGAGTGTGTTTTGGGGGGCATGGCTTTGAAGTGAATCCTGAAAGGAGGGAATGGGTTTAAACCCCAAGTTTCAAGGCAGATATAACTTTTACCAAAGTCACTATATATTTAAATACCAGCAAACTCATACAAATTAACAACAACAACAACAACAACAACAATAATAATAATAATAATAATAATAATAATAATAATAATAATATCTAATTTATACTGTATTTGCTAAGCATTTTTTTCCTGGTCACAGTGGATCCATTACCCATTATAGAGACAAGTTTACAAGCATAGACAAGTTTCTGTCCTTCATGAAGACCTCACATTTACATACTTATTTATGTACGTAGCTAATTAATGGAATGCATAATCCTATACCTTAATCTTACTGAGCATACAAATGCACTCTCACACATTTAGGAGTTATCTAGAGCAGCATGTTCATCTGTTGGAATTATTTTGAAAAAGAAATACATGGACCTGTGAACACCTTACTCACTCACTCACTCACTCACTCATCATCTATTCCACTTAATCCTGTACACAGGGTCGCGGCGGGCCTGGAGCCCAATCCAGGAAACTTAGGGCACAAGGAGGGGCACACCCTGGACAGGGTGCCAATCTATTACAGGGCACACAAACATACATACATGCACTCACACACGCTCGTTCACACACTATGAGCAATTTTGGAACAGAAATTAGCCTAATCTCTTTGGACTGTGGGAGGAACCTGGAGAACCCATAGGAAACCCACCAAGCACATGAGAACATGCAAACTCCATGCACACAGAGGCAGGAATTGAATCTGACTGGAAATCAAACCCACACTGCAAGGGGACAGTGCTAACCACTAAGCCATCGTCCCACCCCTGTGAACACTAAATATATACTGCCAAAAGTATTTACTTACCCACCCAAATCATTGATTTCAGGTGTTCCAATCACTTTTTCCAGCATGGTACCTTGATACGATGCCACCTGTGCAATAAGTCCAGTCGTGAAATTTCCTCTGGAGTGACGAATAACGCTTCTCTTTCTGCCGATGGACAAGTCTGGGTTTGGCGGTTGCCAGGAAAACGGTACTTTACGGTCTGACTTTATTGTGCCAAGTTTGGTGGAGGGGGATTATGATATGTGGTTGTTTTTCAGGAGTTGGGCTCAGTCCCTTAGTTCCAGTGAAAGGAACTCTTAATGCTTCAGCATACCAAGACATTTTGAACAATTTCATGCTACAAACTTTGTGGGACCAGTTTGGGGATGGCCCGTTCCCACCACGCACAGAGCAAGGTCCATAAAGACATGGATGAGCAAGTTTGGTGTGGGACTCCTGACCTTAACCCAATAGGACACCTTTGGGATGAATTAGAGTGGAGACTGCAAACCAGGCCGTCTCATCCAACATCAGTGTCTGACCTCACAAATGTGCTTCTGCAAGAATGGTCAAAAATTCCCATAAACACACTCCTACATCTTGGGGAAAGCCCTTCCAAAACAGTTAACGTTGTTATATTGTAGCTGCAATGCGTGGGCCAAAATCATATTAAACCCTATGGATTAAGAATTGGGTATTTAACAAGTAAAAAGTATTGTTAGGATTCCCCTTAAAATGCCACGACCAGTTTGTGCCTGGACACTTACGTTCTACATTACTGCACACCTAAAATATAATTTTCACAATAGTTACTGAATAATTCATCATGGTACAGTAACTGAATAGCTGAATAACTTAATAATAAGCTGGGAGTATAAGAGGTTGTCGTACTTGTCTCCATATTTGGGGCATGACTGTTTGTTTGGTATTGCAGTAAAAATGTGATATATATTTCTGATGAGTCAGAGATACACAATTTTCCTTTCTGCCATCATGTAGGCATCATTACTTTGACATCTACAAGGATCTTGAAGTTACTACATTACTACATTACAGTATTCACTACCAATAGGTAATGGAGAATTCCCCATGCCTGAGATATTGAGCTGTCCAGATATTGTGAGATATATGAATGATATTGCCACAGCTGAGCACTTGCTAAATCAGCTCAAAGTGCAGACACCACTGCTGCTGACACCAACCAGACTGTGACAGTCTAACGTTCACGGGCCAGCTGCCCCTTTAATTTGAAAATGATGAATCTCAGATAGTGGAAGAGGGAAAAATATCGAAAGCTCAAATATCCATTTCTAGGTTTATAACTTTACATGTGAATGCAGAGCTGCTGTAAAACTCCCATGTGCAGTGCTTGTGAAAATAACAACAGAAAACACTGATATTTACCAGCTAATAGTACAAACTCTGACTGAATGAAAATCAATACCACTTTATAGAAAGGCAAAGTCTACTAGGATATAGGACTACAACTGTAATGGTATAATGCAATCATGAAGTTATATGCGAAAATGAATTGGATCTTATAGCAATGTTGATAATGCATTGCATTAAGAATGAAATAGACCATAACCTGGCATGCTGTTATAGGAAAATAATCAATGACCAACCAGGTGGTGTGATGTGGGCTGAAGTGACATAGAGAGCAATTACCAAGAAAAAGTTTAGAATTTTCTAATAAGAACATGTCTTATTCAGTATTCAGTAAGAACACTATTTTTATTAATATTACTGTATACCAATTATACTATTTAAAATTAGTTAAAATTAATAAAACATAATTTATTTTAACTTTGTTTACAATAATGAAAATTACAACAATGGTTATTTTTTAACTCAAAATAAATTTATTATGAGTAACTGAGTAACTCATAATAAATTTTACTTTAATTCTAGTTATGTTTAACATTGTTGTTCGTCCATGAAAAAATACAGCACAAACCCTCATCAGAGGTTGCCACATTACTACGAAGTCCTAAATAGACATACAGTAAATGTGCAGTATACATATATATAACAGTTAGACAGAATTTTTATTTTTTTAATGAAGCAGTTAATAATTGTAAACTGATTCTTTTAGTCACAAGTGTGTTAAAAGACACAAACGCAATTTAGTATCAATACTGTATTATGTTGGTTGAGTTTTAATAAAAATACAGCATGTTTTAATTTAAGTCATGCTTTAATTGTGATTTAATTGTCGAACTGAAAGCAGTGGCAGTAAATTAGAAAAAAATTTTAAGGGTTGGGTTTTGGTATATACTGTACAAAACCTTTTTTATTACAAACATTGCTGAAGATCATGAGAAAAAAACATAAACAATGCAAATCATTCAGTTTACAGCATCATCAGCCTCATCCTCCACCATTTTAATTATTATTATTTTGGTACACGATGGCAGATCATAGTAGTTTGCAATAGCTCCCATCACAGCACATGCATCTCATGGCTCTTTCACAGAAATTGCTTGCACATATTTAACGTTTGTACTAAAGTAACCAGGATCAGCTGCCCCCAGATCCCTGCCGCTGCTAGATGGTGGCAAAGGAAGGTGATGCTCAGGTCATTATTGAGCTGGTGCTGCTGGAGTAGTTCAACATGTGGCTGCCACTGGGAAGAGCAGAGTGGGTTCAGTGGCATTGTCCGGTGTCACATGACAGAGGCAGGAGAGTTGGCAGAGGATCACTGTGCGTACTGAGGAGCAGGCAGTTGTAATGCTTCTCTTACTTTCTTTCTTGCTCTCACTCTCTCTTCTGACTTACCTCTTGCACTCTACTTGTGGTTTTGCTCCGTGTCCCTGCCCTAGCTGTGCAGAGACACTCCCTTTAAAGCCTGCCCCCTGCACCTATGTTTCTCTTTCTGCTTCTGTGTCCCTGTGTTTGTCTTCCCTTCTCAGCAGGTGGGCATGACTGTCTTCAGCGTTGTGGGGGGAAAGCCCGGGTTGGTTTGTTGGCATTTTAAGATACGAGGGCACTTCTGGCACCAGTGCAGCATATTGGAAGTAGGAGCACTGACCTTGTTTCCGAACATGCCTTATAATATCCCAGTTGTTGGATTTTAAAAACTGTCAGGAAATACTATTCCAGGCTGCTCATTATAAACCAATGAGAGGGCACCTGTGGGAGGAAAAAAAAAAACACTACCCCAACTTATGGCATGTTTCTATTAGCCAGGGTTAGCCACCCCTGGTGTACTGTGAGTTTAAGTGATTGGAAAGAAAGAGGTGGGTTGTACTAACCTCATGGAGCACCACACTGAAACTTCTCCTGTACGGTTTCCTATACTGTTTCTGTGAATCTCAAAAAGTGCTTTAGGATGAACTTCAGTGATTAACATGGGATGATATAGGAGTAATACAGTTACTAGAGCAACATGGTGGTCTTGGTTCCCAAGACCAGTGGAACAGTCCGGCTCTATGAAGACTTTCATAAAGTCAAAGTTTTGTACCCAATTCCCAAAATTGACAAACTATTTGATTAGTTACGTGCGGCTTGCTTTTATTTCACACCGGACCTCAAAAAAGGAATTTGGGCCCTTGACTCCCAAGTACAGTGAAAAAAAACTTTTTCCACCCCCTTTGGTATAAACCAGTTTATCACAGTTCCACAATGTATCACGATTTCTGTTGTTCAGGGCCCCCACCAGGTTTCAACTATTCATGGACAAGGTTTTCTGTCCTCATAATGCAATCTGCAACGTCTTAGAGTCGTGGGCAATCCAAGGAAGTGTGTTTTTCCCTAATTATTTAGACATCACCAGCCTGTTGGTGTGTATGTGAGCTGAAAAGCAACGGTGAATTAACAAACAGTACAATAATAAAATTGACTCACATCACATCTGCCAGGATATACTGTATTTGCAGACACATCTTTACTACCCATGTATATAGCAAAAAAGCAGACATATACCTGTGGAAATGCTAGGAGTGATGGCATGTGTGAACGCAAATACAAACACTGAGATCTGGACTAAGCCATTCCAAAACCTTGATTTTTTTCCCACCCATTCTGATATAGATTTACTGGTGTGCTTCAGATCATTGTCTTGTTGCATCCTGTTTCCCGATTTCACCTGACGGACAGATGTCCTCACATATGCCTCTGATATATGGGGTAGCCCAGTTGTTAAGGCATTGGACTATGGTTCGGAAGATCCCAGGTTCAACTACCCCCCTCCCCCCCAACCCCCAAGTTGCCACTGTTGGCTTTTTTTTTTTTTTTTTGCTCAGATGTATAATGAGAGAAAAAAAATGTAAGTCGCTCTGGATAAGTGTCGATGTAGATGTATACACAGGAGTTCATATTCGACTTCACCCCTCCAACAGTGTGTATGAGGTGTTTCTTCTGAAAAGCTGTTTTCCCCAAATATGAAACCAGCATTAAGGGCATACAAGTCCACTTTGGTCTCAACCTCAGTCGTGCTTCCAAGTTCTTTGTAGACAGAAGAGGTTTTCTCCTGGCAACCATTTCAACCTAACTGAACGAGTTCAGTCTTCTTCTAATTTTGCTGTCATCAACATGCGAATGCTTTCCACTTGTGAATAATATTTCTTACTGTAGAACGATCAACTCGCACATCTGAAAGCTCCAAACCAGTCAATTGGCAAAACGTCTGCTTTTATAGAGTTCTGCACACATGACAATGATCAATTAATCAAGGGCTGATGATTAGCAGCAACTAATGGATGCAACTTACTCTTCCTTTGTTTTCTTTTTGGCTTCATTTTTGTTAAATAATTAAGTGCGCAGTGAAAAAAAAATTTGTTTGTCTGAAGTTGCATAGATTAATATTGATATTAATACTCACTATGATCAGATCATTTTATTGTGTTTTTACACAAATTAGAATTAATAGTGAGGGTGCTAACTTTTAAACATGACTGAATAGTCAGATAATATTATGTAAATCCCACTAATTTACTAATGGAAGTTGTATTATGAAAGTAAAAGAGGAAAAACGCAATTCAAACCATTCACCAAATAAGTATGGAGTAGGAGCTATCTTATGCCTAATGTTTCCAATGATTTCTTTATAAAGCCGCTATAAAGTGCAATGCATTTTCATAAATAATTATGCTTTTTCCTGTTATGATGATGATGAATCCATTATAGCTTGTTATAGATATGTTTACAGGTCATAATAAATATAGAGATTTTTGTTGCTGCAATCTTCAATCGCATTGTTTGCACATTAAACAAACTCAGCACTCTTTTATGTCAGGCGTAGATTGCATTAACAGCAGGTGAAGGATCGGACTCGTTAAGCTGCTGCTATCTCATTGCTCTAGATGTCATCCAAGAGGCCATTGATAAAGGGCCTGCAATTTAGTTTCACAGTGTGACACAAAAAATGTAGGGTGGAGATGATAACAATGGTCAAGATTTGTAGCTGTGGTTTTATTGTAGTTAGGGCAATAAAAACACTTGGTCAAAACCAAACATTGCAGCAAATGTAGAGGTCAGGAAAATGTCCTGCTATAGATATTACTGAAAGATATGAGATTTAAAATGATTCAAATTAACATGTTTTTAATGAAATAACATTGTATACGTAGCAAATGTGCATATATGGAATGAAGTTTTTACAGATCTTCAAATCACCACTCAGGTTTGACAAACAGTCTACAGAAGCTGTCACTTAACACGCAGGTAACAAAGTCGGTGACCTGTCACATCTTGGTGTGTGTCTGTGGCACCACTTCCTCATTCTCTCTGTTGGGTATGATATAATGAGAGCAACACACACTGCAAACCAGACATGGTAAAAATGTCAAAATAAAATTGTTGACACTACACCATGCAAATTAATAATGCAGTGGGCTATAAAATAGATAGTTATGTAAAATTAAATCACCTTAAAAAAAAAGAGCTCCAATCCAGTGTTCATTTCGGTACTTTTTTTTTTAGCATTCAAAATGGCCCTACTGCTCAATTACTTGTGTGCAAACAGACAGCTCGTGGCAGTGAGCGCATGCCATAGAGAGACCTGTTTTCTTGCTTAATGACAACTGATAGCTGGAGTCAGGCAGGTTATGAGTTTCAATTTGGCTTTGGCAATAATAACAATTACAGGCCTCCATATCTCTATCATTAGACAGTGGCTGTTCCAATATAGAGCACTGTTCAGTGCTGAGTATCAGTCCTTCATGTGCCTCTTCCCATCATAACTAGCAGTACATAATCATACACAAACAGACACACACACACACACACACACACACACACACACACACACACACACACATGTGCACGCATGCATGCATTCCAATAGGATGTACAAATAAATTCAACGTGTGCTAGAACACAGGAAAAGAACTGGAATACTTTAATATTAGAGGTAACATAATACCATGATCTGTATCTGTTTAGTGCTACAAATATTTGTATCTGATTTGGCTTTAAACTTTTTGGCTTAAATTTGTACAATCTGTATGTTTTGTGAACTATGGCGCTAAGAGCTCATCAGTCTCAGCTTCATCACTTTAGTTGGGTCAGGCATGGACTGGGCAACACTCCTCCACCAGTCTCTAAAACATCTTTTAAAAAATGTCTGCTTTCTATTAAATGATGTTGTAGATGTTTAATTAACTATCCAAGGTCATATCCATTGAAAATAAAATACAAAAAAAGTACATGTTTAATTAAAGTCTGTTTAATCACATTTGAGCAAATAACACCCTGTACCCTGCCCTCACAAAGAAAATTAAAATACTGAAACGTAGCATCAGCTTTTGCGCCAAGAGACACACAAAAGAAACGAATATCTGTAACCATGGATGCTACGTTTTGTTTTGTGTCTCACAACCTCACATAGTGGATCAAATCCCCAGCTTGCAAGAGAGGCATGTCTTTGAAAAGCCACAGAGTGAAAAAAAAAGGCAGATTATGCGACCACAGTAGTCTGATCACATACATGATGCCGAAGATACAGCAAAAAAGCGTATTTGAAATATCTTTGGATATTAATTTCACCCTTGTGTGCTTAGGTCAGGGTGGGTCAACCCTCCTGCAAATATGCTGAGAAACACCTACATCTATTCCATCACTAGGAGTGGAGCTAATGGCTCTATCCAAGACTACTTCTAGTGGCACTAAAGCTTCAAGCATCATCAGGGCCACTCCTCTGTATGAGAAAGGTTATTGTCCAATTCTTCTTTTACAACACACCAAGCCGATCCCTGACCCAGAAAACATCATCTTTATGACGCCGCTTGCATGGCAGAAATGTCTTTCTATAAGAAGTAAGCCAGAGGGTTGAGATGTGATAAATACGTGTGGCATCTTTCTTAAGCGAGCAAATAACATCAAAGAAGATGTTCTTGTTGAACTTAATGAGCTCATATATCTGAGAGGAGACGCTAGCAACACATGCAATGTCTGATGCTTTTACAAAAGACATTTCTTTTAATAGGTGCTTTGTGGACATTCTCATCTTTTCAAAGTGGATTACTGCACATTAGTCTATAGCATGTATTGATTCTGCCATAGTTATTATCATTATCATTATCATTCCATGAAATATTTTAGGCGTTTGCTTGAGCCTGAAGTCTGTTTCTCTGACAATGTAAAATCACCGAACTGACTTCTTCAACAAACAGTCTTCAGTTTGCTATATAAGGATAAGGCTTAGGTTTGGGAGTTGTAGGAGGTGTAGGTGGTTTCTTTCTTTGTTTGTTGGTTTTGGTGGGGATAAATGGCAAACAAGCATAGACTGCTTGGTTGCTATTAGTAATTTCATTCCTACCTAGATTTTAGCAGTTGCTACAGGTTCTACCCACTACATAATATAGCCCTCTGGGTGATTTCATGACTAGGGTGCCATTATTTAATTTAATTCAATACTGTATGTAAAAAGCAAAGGTAAAAGACAGGGGAAAAAATATGGAGGGAAAAAACCCGAGTGTGTATGCATGTTTCATAAAATCATTTAAAATTCATTAAAACAAATATAACATGAAATACAACATTTTGCTTATACTGTGTCAACATGTTATTGTGAAATATAATAATTTGGCATTGCGAAATAATTTTATTATTTTTGCATTAATATATGAATCTATTTTATAGTATTGTGGGTGTAGTGTTCCACAACATTTACTCAATCCTTTTACCTGTACATATTCAGTGCTATGAAACATTTGGAAGTTCTCAATCACTCATAATTTATAAAAACCTAATTCTGTATACATGGTCTCGGTGGGTCTGGAGCCTATCCCAGGAGGCACAAGGCAGGGTATGCTAACCCCTAACCCTAACCCTAACCTAACACCTAGCATCCAAATTTTCCTGACAGTCATGGGAAGAAGCTGGCATTGTGTGGTTACAGTGAATTACAAAAAAAAGAAGAATAAAGAGACACATTCTTCCCACCTATTACAATCTCAACAATTCGATTCAAAATCTTTGTTGGGGGCGGGATTCTAACTAATAAGTGATTGATATACAAATCAATCACCACCACCATTAAAAAAAAAAACATTCGTCCTACGTGAACGCACGCTAGCCATACTTTAACTACAACACATCATAGGATATGGTTTTGTTTACTATGATAATGATAATGTGTCTCAATATAATCACAATACAATGCACCACTCTAGTTGTGGTATTACAAAACTCCACTGTGTGAGCACTGCAAAAGTATACTTTTTCCAAATGTTTAAAAATGCTTTAAGAAGAAAGCAATATGTTATGTCAGACATCCTCATTCTTCCATCCAACAAATATGGAAATGAATGTGAAATAATATTAGTATAGTCTTGAAGATGATAATGATGCACCAGTGAAAAGAACTAAATGGATTATTAATTAGTGTGTTAGCGATTTAATGTTTCTTCCTTGGAGTCCAATCTGGCTTTAGGCCTAAGATCTAACCTTACAAAAATAATGTTTTTAACTTAGCTGAGATCATGAAAAAATAGAGGCTTCAAAAATGTGTAATGTGAATATTAAAATGCTCACTTATTCATTTTTCAGTAATCAGTTTTATCTGGTCAGATTTTATCTATATTATCACGGGCTGTCGACGTACTGGAATGTTTTGGGCGATGGGAGAATACTGGAGAACCCAAAGAAAACTTCGACTTAGACAGAAGGAGAAAATGTGAAACAATTCATAGACAGGAACGTTCTCTCAGAATCAGGAAACCTGTGAGAACGCTGTGAGATAGCTGGTTATCCTGCTGCGCTACCCTTATTAAATCAGTGGTTAACTTAAATAACCGGTAAGCGATCTGTTTGAGAACTCCCTGCTTGATTCTTTATTGCAAATTTAAAGTTTGGTATTGATTTATGAAGTATGCAAGCCTGACATTTCATGTTATCCGTTCACCTCTTTTGACAGCAATGCAGCATAAATATAAGATGAAATGTCACTACCAAAAACCAAACCAAAAAGTGTCACAGCTTTGAAAAGTGAAGTGATTCCGTTGGTGTATGCAAACAGATATTTAAAATGTCATGTGTGCTGGAATTTGTCTTGGCTTTAAAGTTTACAGGGTTTATGAAGAGTGAACTAAATCTAAGGGGTCAGTTTTGGTAGAGGATTTAGCAGTTCATTGCAGCTTCTTGCTAATTTAGTCTGACATCCGGGGGGATTGTGTGCAGTGTTTTCTCTCTCTTTCTCTCTCTCTCTCGCTCTCTCTCTCTTTTCTGTGGACAGGATCCAATGAATCACATGCCTCACATGGGGTGAGCGAGCGGGTTAAGTAGTACTCGGCCACTGCAGCATGATAATTTTCTATTGCGACCAGCCTATAAGTATCTGACAGGCCTTATGCTGAGTCGGCAGTCTGCGTCAGAACGGCTCTTCTATCTCGCCACATGTTTCACGGCAATTGGACAATCAGCCACTGCAGCGAAAATCCATAGTATCGATCGGTCCCTGTATCTTCTCTATAATTCTCCTGCAGGAAATCCCTGATGACAAATTATATCTGCACCAGTTTTTGATTGGTGCTTTGATGTAAGCAATCTCCAAGGGCACACTATGTGAACCGGCCCCAGCTTTATTAACTCACAATGTCTACTTCACTGTTTTCAGAGCACACCCTGACCAGCTAAATATAATCATATTCATATTTCTTTTTCGCACTAGAGATCAAACTGACCCCGGAGCAGTGTGAAATTGTCTGATGACATATAAATCCATGTCCAATGTTCTGAGCATGTTATATTTTTGTATATATTTTAAATGCACAACAATTACAGAATAAAATGAAAGACATCCATAGTGAACTGAGAAATGCTTGCTGTTAAAGGTGAAAAGTGCAGAATTTTAGAAATGACAATGTTGATCTAATCTAGTCTAATCTAATCTAATCTAATCTAATCAAAAGAAACCAGTATATTTACTACACAAATTAAGGAACATGTATTTACAGTGGTGTGAAAAACTATTTGCCCCCTCCTGATTTCTTATTCTTTTGCATGTTTGTCACACAAAATGTT
>JAQQZT010000015.1:18844182-18859827 GCA_030068275.1 Clarias platycephalus | reverse complement strand
GTGTGTGTGTGTGTGTGTGTGTGTGTGTGTGTGTGTGTGTGTGTGTGTGTGTGTGTGTGTGTGTGTGTGCGCGTGCACACAGAATTCAGACTTCTTGGGCAAAGTGGAGCACTCACTTGTCCCTTCTAACTGACTACACCCTTTCACTTTTATTCATGACATTTGCCAGACACACTTGTCCAGGGCAACCAAAACATTTTAATTTAATTTTACATCTGAGCAATTGATGAACCTTGCTCAGGTGCCCAACAGTGTCAACTTGTTGGTGCTGGGGTTTGAACCTGGGACCTGCCGATCCGCAGTTCAAAACCTTAACAAAGTAGCTAGCCCATAAATAGTAAGACTAGGAGATTATTGGGAATCATGAGGATACTTTGAGAGCTTGGGAGGATCTGCATCCAAAAGTTAAACGATTGCTAGTAGATGGTAGGCTACATGTACATGGTCCTTTATACTCAGTGAGATGTCAGTCACTAGACAGAATGGGCTGTGTTCAAGTCATCAAATGTAAAGGCAGTAAAGGCAGCTGTTAAAAGCTGTGGTTGCAAGGCTGTCAGTCCCTGCCATGGTGGTACCCCTAGGGCAGTCTGGTGGACACCAGTATGAGTTGTGTCTGCATTCATGTCATGTTAAAGCATTCATGTAAAGTAAATGTCATACCCTTTCAATGACTTGTCTTGTTTCCAATTCTGTTTGTGGTTTTCACAACAGGATATCAAGATTCCGAAGCGATTTGGGTAAAAATCTAAAATGAGTTTCCTTCACCAAGGTTGTTGGGCTGAGGCTCCATGATTGAATCAGGTTCTCAACAATATAGTAGAGAGCCATATTACAGATGCTAAACCTCCGAACTCAGAGAACCCACAGAACCCAGGTCAAAAATATTTGGTCAATCCTCTTAATAATTGAATTCATCTGTTTCAATCAGACCCCTTATCCCCAGTGAAGGGCGATCATAAAGCTTCAGCATACCAAGACACCTTTATGCTTTCGAGCAAGGTCTTCTCATCCAACATCAGTGCCTGACCAAATAAATGCTGCACAGAACAAAAGGGCATGAATTCCCACAGAAACACTCCAAAATCTTGTGGACAGCCTTACAAGAAGAGTGGACGCATTTATAGCTGCAAAAGAAGGACCAACTCCATGTTGAAGTGTATGTATTTGGATACAATGAAATTTCAGGTTTGGCCGAATACTTTTGTCCATATAATGTATCTCACAACTGGCTTGGAAACATCTGGGAGTCCTGTGGGAGGAGCTGAAATCTTGGGAATGGCTGGGAATACGGAATTCTGGGCTGACCATCTCATACAATTGTTACCACAACAGCCACTAGGAACAATGTAAGGGAAGTAAATGTGAAAGTAAAAAGAGTGAATTAATACTGGCACTGTTTATGAGTCCTTTATCTGTAGGCATATCAGGTTTACCCTTTAAATATGCCAGGTTTTAATGCAGATCTGAGGATCTGACAGTGTATTTAGTTTTCTTTTTCGGTAATTTTATTTATTTCATTAAATTACAATAAAACAGAAGAAACTCTGGGCATTCAAAAACTTTTGGTTGGTAGTGTATAAATCTGGACGTGCATTCACAGCAAGACAAACACATCCATATGCACACAAAGACACCCACAGACATTCAGTGACAGAACAGTGCAATAAAAATGATCTATACAAACACAGGGCCTGGCTGTAAAGGCCTTTTGCATCTGAGAGACCAAGCTGATATGTGTGCCTTTATGAATACATAAAAAGAAAGCATATAGAAAAACAAACTATGGCTATGCTTTCAACACTGATCGAACAGACTTATTATAATTCTCAATCAAGTCCGAGAATCTTACAAACAATCTTCATGCAGTCTTCATCTCTGCATTTCATTATATTTTACAGCAATGTGTGCTACTCGTTTACAAGCGCCCTCTCAACCAGACTCTCACTGCCTTTTATTATGCCTTGGTAAATTGTGGCAGAGAGTTAAGTTTCAATTTACTGTCACAGAGAGCGGCAGCTATTCTGCTGCGGACAGATTACAGCTTTCGCACCACTTCATCAACGCGGGTCATTACTGCTCCATTACACTGGACCCTGTCGGATATCAAAACGAGTGGCAGTAGAAAGGGGGCAAAAAGGGGTGAAAACAAATCAAACGCAACATTTCCTTCACAGCAGCACGCGCTCTGATCATGAAGACAGAGATTGGAATGCAAATATGCCATGCTTTAGGCGACTGCATCCCCGAGGCCATTCCTCTGCTCGTAAATAGACCACAATGCAATGTAGCGTACGGTGGCGGAGGCCTGTGGAGAGGCCTGATAATCCTGCTAGCAACCTGTCAGAATTAGCGCAGAATCCACGACACAATCCAGTGTCACTGCTTCGGTGCCGTTGCGTGACAAGAGGGTGTTGCAAATAGGAAAACGTTTCACTGAGAGGAAGGAGGAGAAATTTTCCCAACCTAATCTGGAGTATGACAAGGGAGGAGGGGTAGTATCGCTTGCCCTTTCCTGAGGCAACCTTTTAGCAGCCCGTCACTGGAGGATAATCTTTCCCCACGCAAGCACAATGCAGGAGATTACACGGAGAACATGTCAGTCGCCACTGGATTTGCCAGACACCTCATCTCCTGTCCCCATTGATTTGCAGGCTTTTCATTCATGGCCTTTTTGCTACAAACATATGGCACAGGAAGAGCTGTTTATTCACCGTCATATTTCCTCACTTACTGCAGTATGTTTGATTGTGTGTGTGTGTGTGTGTGTGTGTGGCTGTGTGTACACAGTGTCACTGTAACACCTGCTGGTGGAGTTTACACGTGCAAGCGTAGGACAAGTTTAACCCCGACATTACATGCTACAGATGTTGCATTCCCTGGTGCTCCCGTTGTCTGCTAGAGCAGCTCTAATTCTGGAAGAGATTCTTTCTCTGGAGACCGACTTTAATTAACAGAATAACTAATCAATATGGTGCCCCTCTATTTGAAGCCATGGAGAGAACTATATATGGTGCACAGACCTGAAATAAAGTCACAGAGACTCTAAAGGTATTACAGCATTTAAATTATTAAACAGATGTGAAGCTGATCAGATAATTAATCTGACTATAATACGACTATAATAAATGATCTGTCAGGAGGAACAGAAAACAAATTTACTTATGAAAAAAGAGCGCTTCCATCCTTACCTTGTTTTGGTGTGGATCAGTAAAACCTTTTCTTTCATTTTGACAGGTGTGAACATGCCATTACAGACAGAAGAGTACTAACGCATTTTACTCTGAAACCTGTAATTATGTGTATTTGGATGGATAGATATTAGGTCATGGGTCAAAATGGGATTTGAAAGGGAATTCTTAAATATCGACTTCATCAATTTAAGTATCAAGTCACATTTTTTCCTTCGTGTTGGAGGATTAACACTGCACTTGTATGTTCTAGTAAAGCTGGCAAATTGTGTACTAACCAATATATTTTAAAATGCAGTATTGGACAGCAGATAATGTTTAAAGTAAATTAAAGTATAGAATAGAAGTAAAAGTGAAAAATTCTAAGTTGTGGTGGTGCTGAAATGTTGGGGTAGCAGTTAGCACTGTGGCCTTTGAGTCTTTGCCTTTGTATCTGCCTGTGTGGAGGTTGTGTAAAATTGTGTTTCTTCCAGGTTCTCCAGTTTCCTTCCAGAGTCCAAAGTCATGCAACTCGGGCTAATTGGCATCTTCATAATTGCCCTAGTGTGTAAACGTGTGCCTTGTGATGGATTAGCCCCACATCCAGGGTGTAACCTACCTACTGTAGTGCCCCGAGTCCCCTGGGATAGGCTCCAGGCCTCCTGTGACCTTGTACAGGATAAAAAGTATAGAAAATGAAATGGGAGCATACTGTATTTGTAAACACGTTTATAATTTATAAGGGTGGTAAAATTGGTCACACGATCAAAGCACTTTACAGCAAACATGCAAAAGAGTCTATATCAGTGATTTACACAAGACAGCAAGTAAAGCAATTTTAATATGGACTACCATACCGAGAACAAATCATCTTCTAAACTTGCATTAATGATATTTTAGTAAGATTCAATTATAGGTATTTCCACATTTATCTTATCCTGAAAGAACATATAAACATGTATAGTACATGTACGACGTGTAAATTGTGATAGTGGAAAAAAGTGTGATAACTTATCCATGTCCACATATTAGAACCATATTTTTAGTTAAAATAGGTCCCATAGGTCCCTAAAGTGCGTTAATGCTCCAGCTAAAGTACCCCTCAGATAATGAATTTTTTCAAGTGCAAGAAAAAAAAAGAAGAAAAAAAAAAGAACCCCCAATTTAAACTTTCTTATTAAGAAACTTCCAAACAGTGTTTTGTTTATGCTTTTTATGCGAAAGGCCTATTCTTCTTGAGATAATGCCCTAAGTTTTTCTCTGCTCTTAAAAATTTTATTAATTTCCTATTTTATTACTCAGTTTATTACTTTTATATCAGGGTGTACAGGAAAGCATCTCAGAATGCACACAGCAGAACACCTTAAGCTAAAAGAGCTACAACAGCTGGAAACGAACTTGGGTCCTGAAGCTATAATGGGAACAGGTTCCCCCTCAAAGTTCAGGATGTTGTGCGATCTGAGATGATTTTTGCATGTCTTTATTTGATTTACCATAGCCTTTCTATCATCTCAAAGCAGTTGCACCATTCTCTTTCATCCACAAGATATTTCCATGTGCAGAAATGCACATTGCTGGATTTTGTTGTTGTTGATCATGCGTTTCTTTGTATAACTCTAAAACTGTTGTGTGTGAAAATTCCAGGAAATCAGGTGTTCTAGAGGAAATATTAAAAACCCAGACTGTCTAGCACCAACTGTCAAAGTCACTAACATAATTTGTAATAATTAACTGAAGCTATTTAATTAATTTATGCATTGCGTATGTACCTTTGACAGTGTTAATTTAACTGAAAAAATAATGTGGTCTAAAAAAACTTGGAATTCCAGTTTGGCTAAAGGTTTTAATATTTCCCGTCATTTAATTCCAAAAGTGAAACTCTCATATATATATATGTGAAAATCAGTTGTATTTTGAGTATTTATTTCATCAGTATTTCAAGTTTGCCTAAACTACTATTTATACAGTATAAATTGTGTATCTCTTGATCAGGTCCAGTACATGCATGAGAAAGACTGCTGACTTGACAGTTGTCCAAAAGACAATCATCATACAGCCACGAAAGGTCATCATTGAAAGGGCTGGCAGTTCATAGAGTGCTACATCAAAGCATATTTATGTAAAGTTGACTGGAAGGAAAAAGTATTATATTAAAAGGTATACAAGCAACAGGGATGACTACTGCCTTAAGAAGACTGTCAAGCAAAACTGATTCAAGAACTTTGGTGAGCTTCACAAGGTACTTCATGCGTCCATTTCCTGACAAGCTTTATGGAGATGATGATTTCCCTTTCTCTACTGTTCCAAAAATACTACTAAACTAACTGGTTTGATAACCATCATATTACTGTGCTTGATTGGCCAGCAAACCTGCCTGACCTGAACGTCACGAATGTACTAAGTGCACAAATAAACTGTCCAGACATTGGACATTCTGTCTTGTAAATCCATTTTTGATTGATCTTAGGAAAATTTTGAGATAATAGATTTTTGTTCCACAGTATCCAATTTTTTAAGATGCACTGTACATACATCTGTTTAAGGATTTCTGTTACTTGCTGTAATCTGAATGTGATGTATTCTTAAAAGACTTGTAAAAAAAAAACTCCAACCTGGTATCTGGGGAGCCATTATACCACCCTGTCAAATACCAAACACAATGACATGCATGGTCCATAAACACAATGCACACCCTTTCTAGGATTAAAACCCAGCTCAATGCAAAGTGACAGTGACCAGGCAGTGCAAATGCCCATTTTTTTGGGTGGGAAAAAAACACTGCACAGTCCACTGGTTCACCATGATCAATATGCTAACTCCTGGAATGCAAAAGTGTCGTGTGCGTGTGTGTGTGTGTGTGTGTGTGTAAGTGTGTGTGCGTGCGTGCATGCGGGCTGGCAGGGAGGGGGTTAGGACTGGTGACAAAGACAGATAGATTTGCACCGTCCGTGAAATGTCACTGATTCAGTGGAGGATGTCACCTCAGGAGCGCTCGGCTGTGTGATAAGCCTGACACATCAGCACCAGGTTTGGAACTAGCGTGATGCCACTTTCACTCTCTTTCTCTCTTTTCTCTGTCGCTTCCTCTCTCTCTCACTCTCTCTCTTCTCTCCTGTCAGCTCAGACGGATGACAGTGGCCACCATGGCAGTCTTCTTGCCCTGTGGGACTGACAAGAAGGGAATGATCACAATTAAAAAATGGATGAGACAAGATCAGAGAAGAAATGTCAATTGCTGATTTTCAGGTGGCCTCCAGTCAGGTTGATGGGAGATGAGTTGAGCTTTGTGCTTTGAAGTCGAATTGACTTGTTGTGATAAACCTGCACTTGAGTGAATTCTTGCCAGACAATGTTTTCATTTACACAAGTTTTTACCTTTTCTCTTTAAACAATTGATGTCAAAATGATTTCAAGAGCTGCTCTCTTGCTGTTCTACTGGTTTTCCATTATAGTGATAAGACAACAATTCAACCAAGTTGTACAGAAACAGGAACCAGGTAGAAACAACAATTTTGGTTCAATCAATCATTTTCACATTTTATTGATAAAGTCTATTGAAGTATTCTCATAAACAGTATACAAATTTAAAAGTGATATTTTTATCCCATTTTCCATATGAGACTTCTGGATTAGACATGAAGAATATATAAAAAGCTTGCTTTTTGGATATACATACTTATATGCATATATGCATGATGTTATGTGACATATATGGACTATTTCAGTGTAATGATGGTTTGGCTGATTTCCAGTGTATCAGCAATAATCATCTTGCCAATAATGAGGCAAGGCATCATACTGTGCTCCAAGGAGTGCAAGTACTCCAGGAGCTACTCCAAATAATGCAATTCCTGGATCTTGTTGAATCTCCTTAGTCCAAATGTTTGAGAATGTTTCCCATCTAAAATGGTATGAGATTCCAGGAATTTTGGATTTTGAATTTAATTTGACTTGAGAGGAATTGATAGAGTCAAATCCATGTATTCATTTTCGCAATTCATGGTTACAAACACCAAGACAAAGGGAAGGAGATTGGATAAAGGTGCAGTACATTATTAATTACGACATGGAGTGGCTTAGAACTGCTATGTGATTCAATAAACACAGATGCTGTAAAGTGATTCAGATTGTACATAGGACAGGATAGTTAACTGATCAAAAATAGATTATATAAATATTGCAGTAAAATATCACTTCACAATATGCTTATACAATATGCTTTATAAGCATATCGTGTCAACTTTGACTTAAGGCTTAAACAAACATATATCTATAAAAATATACGAAACCTGTTCAGACTATATATATCTATATATATATATTTACCTCTTGTAATAAATAAAGAATTTTCAAAGTTTCCCTTCCCAAAAAACACTAAATGGCACCTCACTGTACAGTTTGCAAATTCTAAGACCTGTAACATGTAGCACTTTCTCACATTTCATTTGAGTGCACTCAAGGTTCATCATGTCTGGAGCCATTTCATTCCCCCCCCCCCCCTTTCCACATGCTTTGTATGGTGGCCTGTGCTGATATGAGGCCTCCAGTCACAGCATGGTACAATACAATGCTGAACATGTTAGTGTTATCTATCAGACAGGACAGATGGAGACCAGGGCATAGAGGTGAATGAGTGAAAGGCCTCTGTTTACTCTGCCATCAGTTCACAGGAGGTGGGGGTGTTAGGGCAGAGATACAGAGAGATAGCTCGGGCGAGAGAGAGAGAGAGAGAGAGAGAGAGAGAAAGAGAGAGAGAGAGACCTATAGCATTCACTGCAATAGCCATGTCTTACTCATTCATATATACTGTATGGCATCAAAGTTCTAGGTAGTTTCTGATCTTACTGGTATGATAACAATTTAATAACTTTGTTATTTTTTAGAAGCTTCTTCTGTCAAATGACTCCCAAAAGTAACCATGAAGATTAAAATAAAGATGAATTCACATGTCAACATCTAATCTGAAATCTATTCTGTTCTCATGTTAACTAAACAAATGACTAACTTATTGCTACCTATGAGCTGTGGCACCTGTGGCAGATGCATTTCCCATGGTGGCACTTTGACCTAGTGGTTAGCACTCTTCCCTCACACCTCCATGGATGGAGGTCTGAATCACACAATGATTCTGAATGTGTGTGTGTGGAGTTTGCATGTTCTCCCAATGCTTTTTGGATTTCCCCTAGGTACTCCAGTTTTCATAATCTAAGGCCATGCAGTCTAGGTTGAACGGCTTTTACAAAATGCCTGTAGTGTGTAATTATGAATGTTTATGTGCGCCTGCGCCCTGCAACGTTTTGGCACCCCATCCTTGTGTCCTCAGTTCCTTAGGAAGGCTCCCGGATAAGCAATATACAGTAGATCATTTATGAATGGATATTTTATACAACAGGGAATCGCTACCGGCCATCAAAGTGGTACAGACATCGTAAGTTTAACACAGATCTTTCATAATATAAAACATCAACAGATCTGACTAGCTAGTCTGCTGTCGCTCACTCAGCTATAGTAGCTAATGGGTAAGTAGAACACGTTTCTGCAGGTTGGATGTTGAGCTGTAAAATGCTGATATCTCTTCAGGTTTTTGCTCTATGCAATTTGCTAAGAATTTCTGGTCTGAATTTGATGACTTTCAACAGGACCCCACTTTATTTCGGATAGGGTCATGGAATTAAATTATTTTTTAATGAAAATGCACACACTGTCTTTTAATGGACCTACTGCCAACTGGAGTTACAAGAAGTATTATAAAGTCTGTAATGGTGATCAACAATAAAATAACAATCTGAAATTACAGTGAATCATGTTGTGAAGTATTGCAGTTCATGACTTTCCACCCATCTTAGAGCAATGGTGCTTTCATCCAAGAAATACATAACCTGAATAAGTAAAATGTGTATATTAAGAACATTAAAGTGACTTGATCTAAAAAGTAATGACTTCACAAGGCAGAACTGGAAAACAGATAATGCTACTAAAGGAAATCTGATTACTGGGTGACGCAAACGCAATATCAGATAACTACTCTATGTAAATGTGTTAAACAAATTACTGCTATCAGAGTATTCTGCAGAGGTGAAAGAATCCATATAGAAGTACAACTGCATGTGTGAAAGCACAGAAAGACAGTTTATTTTGAAATGTTACAGGACAGCCTTGACCTCCACAGTCTACTACTATACACACACAAAGAACAATGACAGGAAGCCAACACATGCATACAATAAACTTTTCTTTTGCACTCATAGACAAACATTTGCAATGGATTTGTTTCACCTTTAACTGTCCTCTGATATTTCCCTTCCAAACCTAAGGCCATAGCATTGACTTGTGCAAATATCATGTCAATGTTTGTTAGTTTCTCAGGATGTCAGTCTTCTTTGTTTATTCCTCTATCCTGTTCCCAGTCTCTCCAGGTAGAGACCAGTAGTGCCACACAGAAGATAAAGCATCCAACAGTTTCCGCTAGGTGTGTAACTAATAGCCCGGGTCAGCCGCGCTCGCTTTATTTATGACACCAAGCGCCATGAAATATGAATGGGCGGATTGAGATGCACAACTTCTCTTCTTTTTTAAAGTAGGGAGGCCATCAGACGCAGCAGTGATAAAATGCCATGGAGGAGAGGTAAACTAATAATAGACTCCTCCACCTAAAACTGTCACCGTGATCCTCGAATCCGTGGCCGCGCCACATCTGCTGCCGAGGGTAAGATCCTCTGAAAGTGCAGCAGTAATAGGAAAGTGTAGGATTTGTGGCTAGCAAAGTAAGCAAGAAGTAGCTGATTTACACTAATATGCATATCTGTAATAGCACTTACTGCCATAAAGCGTACCCTTTTATGGAAGTAACACCTACTGTACAGTACATTTACGTGAGTATTGCATGATCACATGGAAAACATGTGGATGTGCATTTCAAAGCGTTAAATTATGAAAATAACAAGTAAACATGTGACACCAGGTGAACCGTAAAATTGTTGCAAAAAAAAATATTTGTAAATAGATACACATGCACTGTGTATTTGTAGGGTATCTATAGATGTGTAATATTTATCAAATTTTAACTAACATGATTTATTCGCATGTAAAGTATGTGTCTTTCTTTTAAGGGCCAAATCATTTCAAAGCATATAACTTTCACAAGCTAGAACTGGAAGTGATTTGCACTGTAGACCTCATTCTAATTAAAACCAAAAGTGGACAAAATCTGCAATCAAACTTACATTTTAAAAAAGAACATAAGCACCTTTTTTTTTTTTTTTGCTGATCTTGCCAAAAAGCTGTCTGATGCAGGCCTCACATAAGGGATCATATTTCACTGTACTAATCTCTCTTAGGAGGGAGTGGACGTTTCAGAGCAGTTACTGCCAGTAGCTAAGACATTCACAAATGACCATTTATTACCTTACACTATTTTTAAAGGGAGAAATGACAGCCTCTCTGTCAAAGCTAGCAGGGGAATAGCTTTCAGGTGCTTACTCTACTATAACTCATAGCCGTGACCTTTTGAACAGGAATTAGGACACTTTATTTTTCACTCAAGAACATGTTTTAGGCCATTTGAACTTAACAGTAACTTTACTAGTACAGCGTCAGAAAATAGCAATTAAAATCGCATTAACATGGATATGAACTGTGACCCGATCACTAGTGACCAAGTCAGTTTTCTAGACGCGTAGACGTATTTCGATGTGTGGGACTCCTTTCCTCCCTCCCTCCATCCCAGAAGACAACTTCAACAGATGTGGGGTTTGGCAGATCAGGAATGGCATCATCACATTTGGAGAAAAGCAAGATCAAGACAACAGTGGCACGTTCGATCCTGTAATGACAGACTCAGTTAACGCCCTTTTTATATTCCAGCTTACTTCTTGCTTTGTAATTTGTCGATTATTTGCTCTGTACTATCGTTTGTACTTTGTACAGTATAATACAGGATTATGCTAGCTTTTGAGTACTGTTGAGTTTTAATTAATATTCCAGTCCATGAATTTGGCATTCTGATAGCTCCAAAAATTGGCTATATAAATTAAACGCTCGCCTGATATTGACGTATATTAAGACTTTATCAGTTTCTTTGCACATATAGCAGGAGTTGACAGACAGTGAAAAAGGTTTATTCATTCATCTTCAGTAAGTTCTCTATCCTGGTCAGGGCCACAGTGAATCTGTAGTCTATCCTGGGAATAGAGTGTGAGGCAGAAATACACACTGAATAGAACACCAGTCCATCACAGGGCACCTACAGAAGTGCCTTTTCTTTTGAGAGGTCATTTTCTCCTGTGATTTTTTTTGCTTTTGTTTTTTTGTTACTTATGTTCATTCTCCAACAGCAAGTCTCTTTGTTTAATATTATTTACAACAGTCGTATCAAAAATCTGATTTTCATGATTTATGTTAAATCCATTAATACAACATAAGATCATCTAAAACAGCTGTAACAATTTCCAAGCAAAAAATCTAGCAGATAAAATCAATGACAAAGAAATAAAATTAAAAAGGAAAATATAAGTAAAAAATATATACTTATAAATAGGATATACATAAATCACCTTGTGTCAAAAGGAGCTTTAAAAGGAGCGGTTTTTTTGTGCGTGTGTGCCTTATGTGATATTGCGCCATTCCTGAGGCTAGAACATAAAAACTCATGCTGAGTGAAAGCACTTTAGTTAGACCCAGCGCTGCGTCCTCTGCCTTTTCATTCCAAATCCATTTTCAAATCTCTTCACCCCTAATGTTTTGATATTTCTTTATCATTATGTACCAATTCAGCATGCTCTGCCTTCTGGGAAATCATTCACCACACCACACCCCGGCACATCGAGAAACACAGCTATAGTGAAATCTTTTTGCCCGTTCCACGGTAGCAAACCAAATTAAGTAAGTGATTGAGGGAGAATGGAAAAATCCAGCAGGCCTCAATCCTCACTCTGTCTCACTCACTCTGTCTGCTACTTTACCAGTGTCTAAATAATTCACTAATAAAACAAAACACAAGATACCTCCAGATACTCGGAAGCCTTGCGGTTAATCCCATAAAAACGAAAAAATAAAGAATTATTTCATGGCAGAGATGAAAAAAAAAGATAATATTAAAATGTGCAAGAGAAACCAACCAATGTGACAAATAATACATTGCCTTGGGTGGATGGCATTACAGTCAAAGAGATTGCGATGCATATATCTCAGTCTCTCTCTCTCTCTCTCTCTCTCTCTCTCTCTCTTTCGTAGATCAGTGAATTTAAGCCTCTAAGGTACATCCATAAATTTGAATCCATTTTCATTTCGCCAAGTGGCTATTCTTGTTGAATTTGTTTATGGATTAATGCCCTAGATTTCAAAATTATTTGCGCTTACACACTGCTTTTATTTATTAAAAAAAAAAAAAAAAAATTCATACGTATATGCACGGAGTAGGAAGCGCAGGCTATTTAGTATTCCGCAGTGTGACTTTTGTCTCACCATTCCCAAGAAAAATAGCACTTCAGCATTATTTTGGAGCGGAATGAAAAATCTTCAGTACACCTGCAATGGCTGCCAAAGGTAAATGAGCTGGAGAGAAACTCATCATCTATCTGCCGTTATCATTAGCCGCAATAATTATGTTTACAATGGCCTCTCATCATGGATGAGCCAGGGGATGCAAATGGATGTGCGCTGTGCCCTTCACTGCACATCACTAACATCGCTTTTGAAGGATAGCAGTGATCTGTGTCGTTCAGATCAAGCTTCATGTTAGCTTGCCAATCCTCACATCAGCTCATGTTTTGATCTATGTGATACATAAAATGGCTGACAGATCCATCATGATGTGCGCTCAATTTGGCCTTTGACAACTGATCGAGGATCAAAATGGAGGATGTGAAGCCTAACACAACTCAGCTAGCCAATCATGCTGTGATTGAGGGTAAAGAACATGGATTGTGGCCATAGTGGCTGGTTTGAGGGTAGATCTCAGGATCGGTTTTCTTGGTCTGCTGACCCTGTGAATAGAACATGATCAATTCAACACCTTACTCAGTTTATCATCCACAAAGGCACTTTGGTTTTAGTGGGATGCCGCTTAGAGTTACAATCTAACCCAGAATCAGATATTCACCATCAGGGAGTCTGGGTTAACATATTATCTGAAGATCAGCATTACTTATTAATCTGACTGTTTGTTCCTGAGCCACAAATACAATATAACATGTCACCTACAATGTCCTCGGAAAGCAAATTGCCAGGAAGTGTATTATGTTACATGTTCTCAACATTTACCGGAAAAACAGGTCCAGGAGATAACAAGAAAGGTAATATTTACAGAAGCCCGCAGGCCTGCGATATTTCGGCATCGAGGCATTAGGTGGCGGTGCTAAGTGATGGAATGATTATACCTAGACTTCCTTGTAGAGCAAATGGCACCTGTAAAAGTCTTTTTTATACTCAGTGCAACTCCAAGTTAGGTAGTAATGTTTGCAGGATTTTGCCTTCTTTTATTATTAGAAGCCATTATGTTAAGTTAGTTAAATGATAAAGTGCATACTGAAAAGCAAGACAAAAAAAAAAAAAAAGCTAAACAAAATAAGCATAGAAGCAACAAATTTGTTTAAATGCTCCACATAGTGTTTAGAATTTCCACTGCAGTGTCAAATAAGTGTGATCTGATACACACGCCACTTGCGTCAATTTATAACTTTAATAAGGCAGAAACGCAGATACCGTTTCCTCATGCTGGTCTGTCCCACCGTGCAGTCGGCTGATACATGGATGAGGTGTCCCATGGCAGTGGAATACACTCAAAGCAACGTTCTATCTGCAATCTTTCACATACATGATCTCACAGAAGCCAGAGTACAGGGAACATGGGCGATTTTGCTCGCACCCATGGATGGTCTTTATTTACCACAATAGCATGAACACTACTGTTGCATCACTTTGGAAATATGTTTTTAATTCCACCTGCTTCTTCAGTTATTGTTTTTTGGTTCTACCTGCTGGTTATATTATTTAATGAACACATCAGATAAGCACCACTTGTATACCTTTAATCCATGAAAAACAATCCAAACCTAGAGCATAGGCCTAGTCAAATAGTACTGTAATGCCAGGGGCTTGAATTTTAGATTTGTTGGTTAAACTGTTCAACTTTTTACAAATAAATTATTTGTACTTCCATAAGAAAGTGAAGAAGTATTCTAATGAATTCGAATTGAAAAGTTCATTAAAGATGGCAATTTGTTTAGTTTTAATATGAAACGATCATTTGGCCACTGTCATAACATTACAAAACTATAGCTGTTATTTTGTTACTATTGTTAGAAGTCTGATTTACTTGTCAGTATCATATGTATAATCTAAATCTCAGCTTCCGGAACAAAAAGCTCTAATAACACAAATCAATATGATGGAACATATTTGCATTACACCTTCATACAATAAAGTTGTGTTGCCAAGATAATTAGATAAAACTTTTTTCTTTTTCTTTTTTTCATGCTGATAACAAAGAAATTGAGATTTCATCACCTATTTCCAGATCATATAAAACTCCTGCATGGAAAGTAGAGAAAACTTATGTAGTATTATGAAGCATAGTGCTTGTAGGATAGGAAGGAAGAAAGAAATGTAAACATGCATTGCACAAACTGCCATCTGGAGCTGAAGTGTAATGGAAGAGGCGAACCTTGTGCGACTGGAGGTTGAATATTATAAAGGTATAGTATGTGCACATTGCATTTTATATACCGAATGTTTGTATATTACCTATATACATACATATATACATACATAAACACACAGGCGGGTTAGCCAGACATTTTCTTTACTGTCATAATGAGCTTTGTTGTGTGAAGGTATCAATCAGAGCGGAGCAGATTATTAGACTGTCTGAAAGAGATCAAACAATGTTGCTGCTGTCTGCCCCCTTCTCTCCTCTCCCCTCCTCTCCTCTCCCCTCCTCTCCTCTCCTCTCCTCTCCCCTCCTCTCCCCTGCCTGCTTGGCTGATTTACAGCACTGCTGATGAAGTACTGCAGCTCTCTGTCAGGGCTCTACATGACGCTCGTCAAAAGAATTATTACCCATAATGCCACATCGCCTACCAAGCAGTTGCACCTGCTGTAATATCCTGTGTCCAGGGTCAGCAGTTACTGTGGTGAGGTGGGAAAAGCCACACCCACCCAGCCCTTTCTGTTCTTTCTCGTTCTTCATCTTTCGTCATGGCATGTCACTGTGCAGCTTCATAGGCCTCATTCCATCATCTCTTCTTTTGGTTTATTCTCAGCACTGACAACAATCCCTTTAAAAAAAACTTAGCTTTTAACTAATCTACATGTCTATCAGTGCCACTCTTCTGTTGAGCAGATTTCTGTCCAGACAGGATGTGTCTAACTGGCAGTATTCTCTATCAAAGCTGCTCAAGACCTATTAATGTGTGTGTGTGTGTGTGTGTGTGTGTGTGTGTGTGTGTGTGTGTGTGTGTGTGTGTGTGTGTGTGTGTGT
>JAQQZT010000015.1:18828640-18844082 GCA_030068275.1 Clarias platycephalus | reverse complement strand
GTGTGTGTGTGTGTGTGTGTGTGTGTGTGTGTGTGTGTGTGTGTGTGTGTGTGTGTGTGTGTGTGTGTGAGAGAGAGGGAGAGAGAGATGGGAGAATAAGCAATTCTCACATTTTCTTCACAGATGCAGTTTACAAATGTCCATAGTTTTGCTAAAGAAATGAAATGAAGTTTTTTAAGTGTTACGCCAGGTCTGGAAAATCAAGAACACGGTGGTTAGGTTTTTTCTTTTCTTTTTTTTTTTAGTTTGATAATGAAATAAGTGCACTTGCTTTCACCAAAACTCAACACCCTTGAGCACAGCATGCTGTTTCAATTTTCCTTTTCAATTTGAGAACCAGAAAAGCCTTATGCATTTTTCAGACTGCCGATTGTGCTTTAAGAAGTTATTCATAGTCCCTTTTTAAACAAACTCTAAAATGAAGACCATAATGTCCCGCAGTGAGAGTCGCAAGCAACGAGAAAGTCAGCTGGCACTGTAAACAGGGCCTGCATTCATTCAATTACATGTCATAAAATCTGGATATGTGTTCAGTGATGTCGACTATTAGGGCTTGTTAAGATGTTAAGATGCCAGTAAATACATCATGATGTGTTATGTTTTGGTGAGAGCTTACATTTTCATTTTTGGCTGGGCCCCAAAGGCAAAATTAATTCTCTAATCTCTTTTTGGCCAATTTCAGCAGTTTGTTGGCTTTGCTTAGTCGGCAAAGACATAATTGCTAGACTCTGTGATAGCGTTCCCTCCAAGTGCCAATCAAAGCATTCACCCATGAGATCTGAGGGAGTGTTTGAGCCCTGTAGTAAATGCTGCATTAATAATACTAATACTACAATAAAGAAGAATAATTTATTTTAAATTTACGGGTAACTTAAAATATATCTGTAAGATGCAGCATTAGCCAATAGAAGCAGCTTTTAATGCTTTACTTTTATCATCATGGCCATAGGTGTAATTTATGGGGCATCAAAATCAGCCAGTACAAACCCCCCATTATCTTATCATATTGATGAATTACAATTACTAACTGTTATAAAACAGTGGTTGACTTTCTTGATACAATGTGAAACTTGGCTGCATCCAACCCATCCTCTGCATGCAGCAGTAACTGCAGGTGTGAGAAAAAGCATACGCATAAAAAAATGAAAAGAGTAAAAAAAAAAATCTCCTGGGGAGGGATCTCAACCTCCCCCCATGTTGAACCCAAAGTTACGCCCTGGATCATACCTATAATTAGGGAATTTTGTGTGTGTGTGTTTATTTTATAATTACTGTCATTATTTTTTTACAATTATTATTTTACACAAATTTCTCCCATTTGGTCATTTTAGCAATTACCACCTACTAGTCAGCTCTGGCATATACAACCAAGGTGTGCAAAATCAGCCAACTGCTTCTTTTCATGCTGTAGCAAAACACAATTGAAGGAAAGTGCTATCTGCCCTCTTTCCCATAAAACACATGATTAGCTAGCATCTCCCGTAGCCGTTGATGGCTATTCTGTCGTTTCTGTTGCACCACATGCAAGCCCATAACAAAATAGCATAATAGAGCACTCAAAAGAAGTCAGCCAATGTACTGAATGTCTTATCGTCTGTTGGAATTGCTGTGCTTCCTACGAGTCCAGTTGTATGCTGCTGTGTTCATCAGTTTCTTTTCTCCTATATTAAGCTGTTGGGTCAGGGCCTAGGTCAGACTATTCAACCTTTCGTGGTCAGCTGCAAGGCCTTTCCAGGACTCACTGCCAATGTCAAGTGCCTTCATCTCTCTCTATTGCAAACATTGTTGAAATGCAGTTGTGAAAGACCAGTGGGGAGCAGTTGAAATCCTGCTATCCTCCATGCTATGAACAACCTGCAATTTCTGACCGAAGTGAACACATTGGGAAGGTAAGCACAAGACAGGACATTTACATTGGACACTGTCTTGCATGATATGCCCAGGATATGATGCATGTTTCTGAAGTGAAACGTGTTACGTCATCTGTAAAATCTGGTGTACACAGTCCATGACTCTCCTGGAGTATGCTGATGACCCAGGCGTTGAACACTGCCATCTTGGTTTCCATCAACTTAAAACTGTTCCACACTTGATTTATGGATGCAGGGAGAGGTTGCAGTTAAAGGTGGATCTAAGACGGGTGAACTGATGAAGGACATTAGCTTTTCATTCATAAGTGGTGATGCCTCTGTGTTCCATCCCAGCATGTTTTTCCCAGAATGACCAGTCCTTGCAGGCCTTGGAGAAGTGGCTTTTGTGCAACTGCTGAATGAATTTTCATTCATTCATTTTCTATGCTGCTTATCCTGTACAGAGTCACAGGAAGCTTGGAGCCTAACCCAGGAGCACTAGACAGGCTACACCCTGGACAGCATCGAGCATATCCTTAATTAGGGCCTTGCCTGCCCTTGTTTTGGTCCTAAGGTGGGCAAGGTTGAAAGGCCTGCCATTTGGTACACAGGTAGATCCCTTATGTTGCCGTTCTGATGCATGCTTCAGAAGACCCCAAACATGGTTGGAGCCAGTACTCAGCTTTTTTTGACATCACTATGGATGCTGAAGGGCTCAGAAGAACTACCGTTAATCTGTGCAGTCCCCTTCATGTCAGTTTGAGAGGATACAATTATGCTATGCAGTTATGGTGGGCAGCCAATCTTTGGCAGAATGTTGAGAACATTGTCTCTGCTGACCGATAAAATGCCTTTGTAAGTTTGATAAATACTACGGACAGTAGCGTTTGCTGGTTTCTACACTTCTATTGGAGCTGAAAAAGAAAGAAAATCATATCTGATGTACACTGTCTGGCTCGGATGCCAAGTTTGCCAGCTTCTGTATGTGGGTAGAAAGAACCCCAGCAAAAGCTTTGCAGATGATGCTGAGGAGGGATATTCCAATGTAGCTGCTGCAGTCACTTCTTTCACCTTTGTTGTTGTAGAGGGTGAAATCTTGGCATCCAATAAGGCTGTGGTAAATATCCTTGCCAGCACTGGTGGAGGACTACATGTACTGGAAGCAGTAGGATACCCCTGCAGTGCATGATTAGGACTAAGTGAATTTTATCACTGTCTGGAGTCTTACATGAGGCCAAGCTGTCAACAACTATGCTAAACCGTTTTGCCATCATCTCTGCACTGAGTTCTTCGATGGTCGGCAGGCACTCAGTCGTATCAAGCGATGAAGGTGACACATTAGTCTCTCTGGAGTAGAATTGCGTTCCACCCATCTCTCCATCTGGTGACCTATATTTCTGGTTAAGTTCCCCAATGGAGGAATTGAAGGGAGTACTCTGAACTGGTCCAAGTGCTTTCTTGATAATATTGTACATCCTGCTGATGTTGCCTAGTTTAGGTGCCATGTGAATGCCTCCATTCAACTGCTGAACCTTGTTCCTGGCAGCCCCAATAATCTGTAAGTTCTCTACAGTGGGTGACTGCTTGTACTTGATAAGGGAAGCACATTTGGCTTCAATGACAGGGGTCATCTCTTTTGACACGCCTTAAACCAATCTTATATCTTCAAGGGATTCTTTCTGAAGGTTGTCATGGCTTTGTGGAACATGATGTCCTTCAGGGTTCTCTCTCAATAGTCTTGCTGATCTCGATGCATGGGTTCCTTTGTTTATAGCTACAATGAAATAGTCCAGGAGCTAGATTTGGTTATCAGAGGCTGTTGAAGATCAGAGGCTTGTCATGTAGAAACATTTTATCAATTATATGTAAGCTTATCCCCAATGCCACCCTGGGCTATGACAACCTTGGAACCAAAAAAAACAACAAAGCCTGACCAAATTTAGAGCTGAGGCTATATACATGGAGTAAGATATTAATATTTAGGAAATATGGTTTAATTTAATTATTGTAATTTATTTAGATCTTTGGTCATGGTTGAATAAACATAAGTGATCATTTCATTATCATTTAAACAAATGGAAATCCATGTCTTAACTATTTGTTTCTTTGTTGCATATCATGCATTTTCTATGTTAACTGATAATGTAAATACTTTTACTTAAGTAAGACTTAATCTAAATTGCTACCACAGAGGTTTTTTCACTTCACCTGTTAAGATTAAGTCCAGCTATATTAGGTTTATAGTTTTATGTGTTGCATATCATGAGATATACGTCGTGTAAATCTTATAGTGAAGTTTGTGTTATCTGATTCCAGAGACATGCACACATACTGTATTACAACTTGGAACCAAAGACATGAGACAAAAGTGAAGTGCACACAGATTGCAACATGACATGTGAACTAGCTGTGCACATTGTACAATATGCTAAGAAATATACACAAAAATATACACACATATATACAAATGCAACACAATGATGCAACATGCCAAAATTGATCTATACTGTATGCAATAGAAGAACATGCATACTAGTGTGTGCAAGTTACGTACTTCGAAATTGAATAAAGCTGACAACATGTGTGTCAAGGGCACACAAGTTCAGTCTGTATGTTATTTGTGTGATGATCTTACTGTATTTGTGTGAACAGGGAGCAGCCTAGATGCAGGGATCATTGGTTGACCTCTTAAGGAATGTGTACATTGTTTCAGGGAAAAAAGGCTTCTCCTGAGCTGTTCTGAATCAGCTTTGCTAGAGATGGTGCAAATCCAATCCAGATCATTGTTACAAGTTGAACAAATGGTAGTAATGATGGAAAAAAATTAATTGAAAAAAATATTTTAACAATTTTGTTTACTGTAAATTTTACAGAATTATGTCTAGGTAATTGTATCTCAGTGAAGCATTCATGCTAAACATAAAACAGAAAATTAAATAGAATAAGGATTTGTTTTATGTGCGTGTATTTTGATTGGATGTGTATGTTTAGGAAAAAGATCTGCAGTTTCACCATGAAGAAAGTCTATTTGCAAATAGACACAGAGGGCCACAGAAGCAGTAAAATGTCCTATTTATAAGACAATAAATAAGTTACTAGCTCAAACTTGTGCTCCACGGATAGAAAACATAACTATTTGATGTTCCAGGCTTTTTATTTACTTAGGATGGCTTTTTTGTGTCACGAACACAAGGTCAGCTACAGTCACTTTCACCTCAGCAATCAAGAAGGAAAAGATGCCAGGAAAAAGGATTCTGAAAGATAGATGCTGTCGATCAGCGATGATGAATATTTTACACTTACTCTATCCATTAGGGCTTTTTGCAAGAAAAAGGGAAGTGGGGAAAAATGCATGGCATACAAAAACAAACGTGTTTGCAAAGAGAGAGTCTTGCGTTCGAAGCACACTAAGAGTTCAGATAATGCCTGTGGCACTTTAGCCTCCATCTTCCAACCTTCTCCTTCGTCTTCTCATCTCGCTCTCTCTCTCTTTTTTTCTTCTTCTTTCTTTCTGTGAATAGTGCTGTCTCTCCATTGTAATGATGCTGCCTCGTAGCAGCCCTTGGAATGACCTTTCTTTAATTAACTGCATCTTGATGAGCGGATCTACATAGAATGTGAAGGTTAATTAATGAAGTATCAGTGCCTGGTCTTAAAACCATCACCTAGCGGATGACAGCTGGGCCCACCACTCTCAATTTTACCAGCCGACTCATTAGCAACGGGAGCGCCGATTGACAGCTCCTCTTTGCTCTGTGGGCCAAGAGCAAATAGTATTAAAACGGACTGAGCCGTGTTTTTTTCTTTCTTGCTCAAAAAAGGAATGTGATCTTTTTTTCGCGTAAACGACATAACAAAAGCGAAACACATTTGAGAAAAAAAACGCATTTCGACGATGCACAAGATAACAGTATATATGCAATGAGATTCAAATCAGAACCCTATAAAAAATGCAGATGAAAGCAATATAATATCTCCATAAAGGTTCAGGAGTGTGTAATCGGTTTCTTGCAGCCAGATCTGTGATGGATGGTGATGGATAACTCCGGATTGTAATAGTGCACAGATTCATCTCGATAAGGCCCCTGCTTTTGGGTGTGGGTTATTTCCAGATGCATTGCACCACTGCTTATCAGTGCGATTATAAGAAATCAGATCCACATTAGCAAATGGAAGCAAACGTAAAGAGAGACGTATCACCGGAGGGGACAGCACGAGGGAGGATTTATGGTTACTGAATATGTTGCATGTGATATAAGCCTCTGTAGTTTCACATACTTCTCGGAGAGCAAATACAATGAAGCGTACAAATGAACCAATACCGTGTCCGTGATAAACCTGCCAGACAAGGCTGGAATACAAAATGCACTTTAAAAGTCTGCTGCCGAGTTAAAACAAGCATGCCTCCGCTGCAGATAAAGGGTTTGCCATGATTGTCATTTGTTACGGTAAAATTTGCTCATAGATATATTAGTTACAGCTTCACTCTCTTTATTGTTCAAAATCTTAAAATCTTAAAAACAATTCCTGGGTTTTTAGGTGTGAGTGAGTTCCATGTCAACAGCTTCAGTTAATGTTCAGTTAATGTAGCGAAAGAAATAGGGGAGAAAATCTGATCTCAGTGACATTAACCATGGCGTGGTTGCTTCTGCCAGAAGGCGTAAGGCTGCCTTGAGTTTTTCAGAAACTGCTGATCTCCTAAGATTTTCACACACAACAGTCTCTAGAAGATTGGAAAAACATTGCTTGGACTTTTTTTTTTAACTTTCTCTTCACTTTTTTTTTGTTGTTGTTCTCATTCTAGCTTCAGATCCTTGTTCTTGGAAAGCAGACATGAGCCGCAATGTTGTAGCCCATGCACCTCAGTGTATGACATGTTGTGTGTTATGAGATGCTTTTCAGCTCGACGCTGTTGTCAAAAATGGATTAAAGTTTTTTGGGTCGGACATTTCTTATATGAACACTTTCATCAACAAACAAAATTTTTTTTGTTTTCGAATAAACTCTAAGACCTATTGTGCTGGGAGACCACCAGGATCTAAAATAACCCAACGTACGAACCTTCAAGGCGATCACACAGTCTTTTTTTCCCCTTTTCTGAACTTTGACATGAACAGTAATTGAAGCCCTTGATTTGTATCTCATGGTTTTTGTGCATTGGGCTGATCAGATAATTGCATGAATGAACAGGGCTATAGATGTTCGTGACCTTACATGTTTAGTTGTTGAGACGTTCTTAAATGTAATTGGGAATAGGATCTGACAACACCATTTGCGCACCATTTTTTTTAATGATTAACTAAAGCAGTCCTTTTAATCTGTACTTTACTGTTTACTGTATCCCATGTAGTATGAGAAGCAATTACACATGATCGTAGTAACCTTTAGAAAATACCATTCACAAACAGCTAACTACACTTTCTGAAGTCGTTCCAAAACCATGCTTTGGCATACGTGACCTCTGATGAACGCCAGAGCTAACAGGGTGGTATTAAGGAGTGAATAATGCGTGCGTGCTACATGGCCTTTGTGCCGTGACCTGCTTTCTACAGCAGTGCCTACAGGTCAGTAAGCTCCCATTAAACATTCACCAGTGACTCCTTTTTTAGTCTGCTTATTGTCTCAGCTTGGAACCAGCAGAAATCCATTTCGGGTGCACTGTCACATCTGTACAAGAGATTTTTCTTTTTTTATTGACCTTTTTATAAGAATGTTCCTAAATAAGCAGTAAAAGGAAAAGTAATAGTAGCCATAGTTTGGAGCTCTAGTTGTATTTCACAGCGTTGCGAAGTCTTTGGGGTGTTTTCAGCCTCTTTTTCAGCTTTTCCTTTCTACTCGTTTTTGTAAAGAGTGTTGAAGCGTGGTTGGAGTGTGTACTGCAGCTGCTGCAGGAAGCTAGGCCACTCCAAGTCCCTCGTCTCTCGGATGCGTAACCTGCTCCAGGTAGTCATCTAAATCATTCTGCACATGCTGCTGTCACCGAAGACAACCCAGTTTTAGAGTGCGCCTCACGAAAGAAATCTCAAACTAAATTTGCTGCTGCAGCACTTTCGCATTTGCTCGTCTGAAATATTTGACACCAGACAGTATCTCGGGACTCCTGTATACTCGAGTGAGGGTGGAGGGGAGGTACAGTAGTCTTAAAAGGGAACTTCCCTACAGCACCTTTTTTTTTTGTTTGTTTTTTTACCCATTAGTTTGTTTCTCACACTCTTGCCCTTAAGACAGAGGGACTGCAGAAGATATAAGTGGCCAGTGAGGAGAAATCCCAATGGTGTGGCAGGTGTGGGATCGGCCTTCATTATCTCCCAACACCTCCGTCCAATTATGAGCCGCGCTTCAGTGATGACAACCCGACTGTGCGAGCCTGCGTGTGTGTCACTCTTATTCCTGGGTGGCCTGGGCTTCACTTGTTATTTTCTTTAAAGTTTTGCTACACCAAAAAAAATTCCTCAATTGCATCTCTTTTTGCTGTCTTAAATACCAAAGAACTTACTTCTGACAAAGGGTGAAACTGGTACTGTTTTCTTTTTTTTCTTTTTGCTATATCTCCGATTGGGTTACAACAAGAACACCATAATAGTCTGTTATTAAGCATATGCACATAATTGGATCCCATTTGTGTTGAAATAAATGCCATTAAAACCACTGCATGCTTTGTGTTATGTTTTTTTGTACTTGCTTTTCAAATCAATTATTACAGATAAGGGCATTGTGAATTACAATTGTGTTTCTTTTTTCCTTTAAAATATTCATATACAAAGGAATACTGGCACTCATGTGCAAAATAATTCTGAAAGGTTTATTACATTGGGGCATGATATAAAAAAATATATAAAAAAAAGAAAGAAAAACGCAAAAAGAAATGCTCGGTGCACGTATAAATAAACCTCTTTCTTTTTATCTGACCTAAATATGAACAATATTTCTGTCAGATCCAATCATCCTTGTGACATTTTTCTCTCATTATGGTGCTGCTAACATGCTGCAATAACATGACTAACAAGTGATTTATGAGACTTTAGGTCCTAGACTTCGGATTATATTCTAAAGTTGGATAAATGAGGAAAGCAGTATTTGTTGTCACAGAACCCACATATTTCAAGCTTTCCTTTTTTTCCCCCTGACCACACCCCCTAATCTTCAGCATTACCTTTGAGCATTTGCCTCATCAGTGCATATGTGTATGTCTTTATGAATTGTTGACACCTTTTTTTTTTTTTCCTGTTTCCTAGTGCTATCTTTTAATTTTCTTAATCATATAAATCCTGCTTGAGATTCTGATCATGATGATTGGAAAAATCTAAATATAAAGACTATACAAGACTGCATGTGTTCTTTTGCTCATTTGAACCCTTTCATTAATCCAACCATACATTCATGGGCAGTCAGCTTAGGGCTGTTTTAGGGAAATATAAAAATGTAAATTACTGTAATTTAACATACATCATTATCCTGACTTCTCTTGACTATTTGTTTCTCAGTGCAGCATGTCTCAGATACCTTTTAATAAAATTTCTACTTAAAATTGCTAATTAATTTAACAAAAAAAAGTGACTCCAATGGATGCCTTAGCTTTTTCGTAACTATCCACTATAAGATTAAAAGCATTCAAATTAAAACCCCTTAGGTCTTCTTCTGCCACCAGAGTGGCTCTGGCCCCTGGGAGCATGACTCCACAAGATCTCTGGGTTTTTGCGGTGGTGTCTGGCACCAGGACGTTGGCAGCGGATCCTTTGGGTGCTGTGGGTTGCGGGCTGAGGCCTCAATAAATCAAATTAATTTGCTTGCAGCATCCCACCATTTGTTCACCAACATTGAATACTATGTAAACATTTTTATGATATTTTTATTTCTATTTTTATTATTATTCTCTATTTTCTCTCGTGGTATTCCAGCACATGGACACTATGTATGAAAGGTGCATCCTTGATATGTGCACATTTTTATGAAAATGCTTTGGAGGGAGCGTATCAATCATATGTGTGTTGGGGGACAGAATGTAGCAGGCGAGAGTGAGAAGGACACTGTCCTCATGGCAAACACATACATTTTATCTGCATATTTTATTCATGTATGCTGGGAAACAACACAGCTAACATGATTATTTTTGAGTGGTAATCTTGACTGTGTATATCTCTCACTAAGTGGAGCTGTGCTGAGACAGGTGGTGATTATCTGAAAAGCTTTTGTTGTCTGTACTTCAAATTACATTTCACTGGGGAAAGTCAAACACGCGTGTACTTGTGATCGCGGCGGGTTACTGTTTTAGTTTCAGCCATGCAATCTCAGTGTTTATATATCTGGATATTTAGCCTTTTGTCGAGGCACCATGTAATGATCCCAGAGCTACTCGTCACTTACAGACCTGCATTGTTCGAGGAAAAAACACATTAATAAGATTTTATGAAAATGGAAACCTCTGATTATTCTACCATTTATGTCTAACCCAGGGCTAAACACTGAAACTGAGGTGTTTATTGGTGATTTGTCGTTCCAAAAATGCCATCGAGCACAGAAGAGGCACAGAGTAAATCATCCTTACTTACAGTTATGTACTCCTGATGTTATTGTTTTGAGAGGGTGCGTAAAGAAATTAGCAGGACATTACCATGGCCATAGCAGTTAGCGTTGTATTCCTTTCTCCGATCTGTGTGCATGGAATTGGCATGTTCTCCCTGTGATTGGTGGGTTTCCTCTGAGTGTTCCGGTTTCCTCCCACAGTCCAAAGACATGCAGATTAGGTTGACTGGCATTCCCAAATTGTCCATATTGTGTGATTTTGTGTGTGTGTCTGCGTGTGTGCGTGCCCTGCAATGGACTTGCACCCTACACAGGATAAGTGTTACAGAAAATGAATGAGGGAAAAATGGTTTTATCTGTTTATTTAACATTTTGAAATACATTTACATGCATAAGATTGTATCTTACTGAAATCAACAAAAATTTGCGAAACTCTAGGTCAATAAAATTTCTTGCATCCAAATGGAGCCACCTTTATAAGCAACTAACATGACTGAATGGTGGCAAAAGTCACCTTTTAGCCGTTCCCCATTAAAGATTAGTTTATGGCTATACATGGCTATAAATAAAACTCAGCAATTTGTAGTTATGTTTTGATTCGCACTGGGCTCTGAACAGATGTGTTTGGAACATGAAGCAAGGGAGAATAAACACATACTTCTCTGTCCAATCGTCTATAAACATTCTGTTTTCATCATTTAGTCATGTCATCACTTCACTAATCAGGCCGGTGAGAGTAAATAAAATAAAATAAAATAAAACTCTCTGGAAGTCTGTGGAAACTCTTTCTTCAGGTAAATAATTGACATAAATTTATGTGATTGGTTGTAACAGATGATCTGCTAGAGCAGCTGTGCGGTTTCATTACAGTCACTGAACAATGGGCCATTTTCTTCCATACCAGTACATCAACGTGGCACATTAGAGCTTGGTTAGATCCACTGAAATCATCCTCTCGATCCTCATCTGGACAACGGTTTGCTAGTTGATCACCCCGATTTACCTTACAATGAGGGATGAAAAAACGTCTGCAGTGATAGTTAAGAAGATTTAAAAAAAAAAAAAAAAAAAGAACACACATAGATTGTTAACACCTATATTTTCCTTCAACAACAAAATCTGTAATCATAATCAGTATTAAGAACTTAAAGGCATTGTAGTTTGAATAGGAATATTTGTTTTAATTCTTAGCCAAAGTGAGACATCTTTATTTATCTATGATTGTCAGTAGGACATCAGAGTCATCAGCAGCAGCTTATTACTATAGATTATTATGACAAGTCAGAACGGTATAAATAACAACACAACCGTTAACAACTTAAGTCGAGAGGCCATCACACTTGACTTATGCTACAGGCTACAATTAGTGATTTTTTTAGCATAACCCTGTAATAAGCTGTAGGGAGTCAACAACATACAGTCAATCAGCATACAGTGAAGCAGCTTGTGTTAAGCGGTTTTAGACAATCCTATATTCAACTGTGTTTTTTATGTACAGCTGGGCAATATCAAATCAGTATCACAATTAATGGAACATTTTACCTCAATTATGATCAATTAATGATTATTTTGTTTTTGCTTCTGCCCTCATAGTCCACTGACAATTTTTGTACAGTAATATTATATTAGGGATATATATGTTTTTTCTAATGAAAAAACATATAACGTATATTTTACGGAGTCATGTGACTGCAAACGTGGTACAGTGAAACCTTGGATTGTGATGCATAATTAGTTCCCGGAAGCGTGCTTGTATGTCAAAACACTCGTATATCAAAGCACATTTCGCCCCACAAGAAATAATGGAAACTCAGATGATTCGTTCCACAACCCCAAAATAGTCATATTAAAATAGTTAATAAAAAATATGAAGTAAAAATAAAACAAATTAACCTGCACTTTACCTTTAAAAAGAATAGTGGCTGGTGTGATTAAGACCAGAGAGAGGAGAGGAGGAAGAGGGGAAGGGGCCTGCTGTGTAGGACGACTTTCAAACACACACTAGTTTACCAGTTTATTCTTCTTAAAAGCTTCTTAGCCATGCTACTCATGCATTTCTGTCGACATTACAGTATCTACTCCATAATCCCCCTTTCCCTCACCCACTTATAATAATGCACTATATCTTACAATAGAAATGGTTCTGTACATTTACATCACAGATATATTGTTGAACAAACTAGCAACCTTGTCATTTCCTGTGCTGTCATTTGCTCCGCCCTAAAGCATGGGGCACCATCCTCACCACCCATTTTATGCTCCTTTACAGGCAAATTTGCAACTTGTAGTTCTCTACCTACAACCAATAAAAAGCACAGAGAACTACTTGAGGTAGTCCTCACAACCCCCTGTTCCTTCCCCATCTTTGGAGAGACATCAAGTAAACATTGCTGCCCACCCTTCTCTACGTTGAAATTAGATTATAAGAGTATCGGATACAAATCGGTTATTGTACAGCACAGTTTTGCTTGGTTAGCCTGCAACTTGTTGCTAGTATTACTTGTTAACATCCTCTGTTGCCATGTAACTATGGCAGCATGGTTATTGCTGAGCAACAACCCCCCCCATATATGTCCTGGAGTGGGAAAGGACTTTATTACAGCTTGCAAATTATCATGCTAAAGTCAACATGAATTACATGCTAGCTCTTGCTGCAGTTCCCATTTCTGACCACCAGGTGTAACTCCGTGGTTTCAAAATGGAGCAATGAACCTCATTTAGTTAGAAGAAGAAAGCAATAAAACACACACACACACACACTAACCAACCGATTGGAAATGCCAATCAAACTATGCTATATGCATTTGGACTGTGGGAGGAAACCAGCTTACCCAGGGGAAACCCACAATGCACAGGGAGACCATGCAAACTCTACAAACACAGACCAGTTGTATGATTTGAACCTTCAACTCTGGTGGTGCAAGATGACAGTGGTAACTGATAAGCCACCTTTCTTGAAATTAAGTATTTCTTTCTTGAGAATTTCAATGAAATTAATTATTTTAAAGTATGGAGGTATAAATGTGTCGTTTCCTAGAATACTAATATAAATGGAAAAGTTCTGCCATAACTGTCTCTATAAACAAGCCACCACCGCTGATCTTGGCCTGTCGAAGGTTGTGCTAAAGTTTGTAATTCTACTCAGATCCTGATCGTGTTCCGGCCGTGACCGTCCACATACTGCAGCTCCACAATGACAAACCCCTGACCCGGAGAGCCACGGCTCCACAGATTAGTTCGCTCCCGTTTGTAACGCACCAAATTCAGCACATGAATCTCTCAGTGATTACCTGATGTGTCGAATCAGGTGTGTTAAATGAGGTAGAATATGTTGAGCGCTGGAGTGACATGAGATTCCAGGACTGATGTCTGACACCTCTGCTGCTGTTGATAATGAATCACCCAGTGGATTTTTTTTTTACAACATGTTTAGTCTCTTCAGCACGGTTCACAGTCCTGCGCGTTGTCGCAAGCGATTACTCTGTGTTCGGCGTGCTTCCAGTTCCAACGAGAGATCATATCATGTGCATCGCTTGGTCTGGACAATCAACCCAGATCTGCCGAGTGTATTTTCGTGCACATGTGTGTGTGCGTTCGTCTGTGCATGAGCGTGCGCAAGAAGGCAGTAGAATATGTGTGTGAGTGTGTGTGTGTTGTCTCTTTGTGCAATCATGTAGACAGGGTCAGAGGCATCTGATGTTTCCCAGACACTGCCTGTTTTATCTGATGCAATGATGGCAGCTGGTGACTGCAGGAATTCATATGCTACACGTGTGTATAATTTGTCACGCAGCTCCGAGCAAACATTAAAACAACTTCAGAACATCCTTTTCCCGTGTCTTCATTCGTCATAAACACATCAGCCTGCCAAGTACAATTGCATATCTTAAATCTCCTCTGCCTGTTAAACTCAAGTCTTTGATGGCGTGTTTTTTTTTTTTTTTAAGTTTTTTTTTAAGTTGATGTCTGTCTAGTCCAAATGTAAAAGTTAAAAAAAAAAAAAAAAAAAAAAAGATTCGATCTGCATGCTGTTAGCGTTCAGACTCGAGGCTCCAAATCGGAAATGCCGGACATTATCTCTATGCCTTGTATTCCTTCTTCCACTTTTTTCCTTCATCGTGATTCTCAAGTGCTTCATTTATCTCATGCATTAGAGATAGTGAACTCCTTTTTTATCTCTTGTTGTATTTGTGATGTGGAACAGCGAGTTCAAACAGGCTCGGTCGTAGCTCTCTTTTTCCATAAACACCGGGCAAACAGGCCTGTTTGACTAATAATGTTAACATTGAATAACATCTGTTTATGGGATGTTGAGAAATTATGGAAAGTTAAAACGACAGGAACTTTAATAGATGCTTAAAAACAGTCCTGCGGGGAGCTTTACTGCTCTTTTGAAATATCTGTTTGACAATCCGTTGATTGAATCTGCTTTCCCATCTGCTGCATGGCTGCTAATGTACACACTAAGAGCAATATGTCAGTGATCAGGCTAAAAGCAAATAATAAACATTAAATAATCCTTTTCGTATCTTATTAGTCTATGCTTTGCATCCTAACAAATCATCCTGCAATGATTTCTATGTTAAGATGAAGAGCATCAGCTGACAAGTTGCTGTTTTTGCCTTTAATGTATATTTTTATCCGTTACTGATTACCTTTGTACAAGTGTAATAATGCAGATAATCAGAAAAGCAATCTAGATCATTATGCAAAACTCAGTAATATATTCCAATTTAATTACCTTCCATTTAAAAGCCACTTACCGAAGTATAAAATGATGTACTGACAGTATTTTCGGAAAATAAAATCCTCCCAGCAGAGGCCATTGCTTACTGTCAGCTTATCGGCTTCTGCTGTTATTTATCCACTTATTTATTCATTCATTTACATTTTCTCTTGTGCTGGGGCAAAGCAAGCTGCGTAAAAAGCAGATTTCTCTTTTTTTTACACAATAAATTCAAGAAAATCTCTGGTGAAAATTGACAGTGCCTACCTTTGCAAAAGTGTCATAGACATCATATCGAATTTTTTAAAGTATTGGAACGGGTTGTGTAGGTTAAATACATCAT
>JAQQZT010000015.1:18785569-18803980 GCA_030068275.1 Clarias platycephalus | reverse complement strand
ATAATAATAATAATAATAATAATAATAATAATAATAATAATAATAATAATAATAATAATAATAATAATAATAATCATAATAATCATAATATAATTTTTTAAAAAAAATCTTTCCCCCAAAATGTTGCATAATTGCAATAGGAAATGAAATTACAAAGTTATATTGGGACCTTTTTTTTTCTGAGAACGTTTGCTCTGTTTTCTTGGTTGATGTATGGTAATTCCTTCAAAATGTGTAATGACATGTTTCTTGATTTTCTCCAATAAAATAATCTTTATGTAAAGAACGAATCTGGATTGGTTGAAACAGAAAATGACATGAGCTTAAACTTTAATCGAAATAATACTTACTAAAACAAAGATTCACAATTGACAGTCGTGACAACATCATTGCTGACAACTTTAGTAAAATCATTTATAACAATCTTCAGGGGTCTCCTGACCCTGGGAGGGCCCCTTTTATGAGCGTTTCTTTTTTCCTTGCCCTAACCAGATGGCTAAGCTATCAAAGACTTTTTATGAGAAAAATCTGCAGCTAAGAGAGGAGTGCTATATTTCTTTCTTTGTGTGGATCAATCTGACAACACAAACTGGAACTAGAAATTAAAATATTCTATATATAGACATCCAGTAAAAATCTGCGTTTTTATAACGCATTAAATTATAATAGACAGATAAATATGCTAGGGTTTAAATTTTTTTTATAGAAGAATGTTACGGTTGTTGTTGTTGTTACAGTAATAAGACTTTTGTCCTTTATAGATAATCTAGTCTGTCATTTTGTCTGTTGTTAGGTCCCAGTGATGAAACTGTTATTGTGATACGGACATCTCAAAATCACAGCATATCTGTTCACATACAGTTACAGAGACGTTATTATTAGAATGTATCAATTAGTATTCTGTAACAATTATTAGTATCAGTGAAGGGTATTTATTTCTCATTCAAATGGTACAGTAACTGACATGACTTGTCACAGATGGTTACAGGGAAAGGAGACAGGAGGACCAGAAAGTACTCTTAAACCAGGAAGCATGCAAAAGTGCTGGGTGATTAGCAAATGGGCATAAACTAGGCAGAACTAAATGAAGCTTGAGTCAAAACTGGAGAACCACACATGCAAAACAACACCTCAAAAATGTTACAAATGCTAGTGTGAGACCAAGCTGGACAGTTCAGAGTGTGTATTGGTACTGGAAGGTGCTTGTGAGTCAGTGGATTGATCATATGACTGAATATGAAGTTACCAGCCGACAAGGTTGCGGATGGTGAGTGTTAAAAAGCCATGCGTGAGCCTCTGGTTGTAAGGCTGTTATTAATTCTGACCAGGTCCACACTCGCAGCAACTCTTATGCTACTGAAGACTAACCTCTGGTTCACAGGTTGTGCTGCTGGTGTTGTCAGCAAACTCTTTATGCCACTTAACAGCTCGTTCTTGACATCTGTGGTCCTTCTCTCAGGCCTCTTCACTTTCATGCAAACTTTAAAAACGTGTATCATCTGTGTGTGATTTAATTCTGCGGACACTCTAACAATGAAAGAACCTATTACCAGAATTTACTCAATGTTCTTCAGAATGATGCAAGCTACTGTTTACCGCATTATACTTGGCCAGTCAAGTCCCAATTTCCCCACAAATCACCTTAGTTGGAGGCTCCTCTTTGGGTCTGTGGGTATGCCAGAATATCAAAATACTGCAAATGTCATAGAAAAAATGCTGCTTCAAATGCTGAGGGTAAACATAAAAGAGACTTTGCATTATATATCATATATATATTTTCTAACCTGCTTATTCTGTGCAGAGCCACAGGACACTTGGAGCCTGTCCCAGGGAACTCGGGACTCTAGGCAATGGGCCACTCCATCTCAGGGCACAGGCACTCACACACTCAATCACAAAATATGGGCAATTTAGAAAACCCAATTAGGCAGTATTTAAGAATTAATCTGCATGTCTTTGGGTTATGGGAGGAAATCAGAATACCCAGAAACCCAGCTAACTCCACGCAGAGCAAAGGAAAGAATCAATGTTCTTACCACACAGTGCACACCACTACGCCACCATGCTGCCACATCATATTACATTCATTTATTCATTAACTTTCCATAGTACCACTTTATACTGTGTTCATGGTAGTGGAGGGCTGGAGACTATCCCATGAGATTTAAGGCGGGTACACCCTGAACAGGGTGCAAATCAATCACAGGACACACACACAGGCAATTTGGGAACGCCAATTAAACTTTGGACTGTGTGAGGAAAACCAAAGTACCTGGAGGACACCCACCAAGCTCGGGGAGAGATCTCCATGCACACAAACCAGAAGCGGGACTCGAACTTCGACCTTGGAGCTGTGAAGCCACAGTGCTAACACATCATATTAAACTGTTTTTTTTTTTTTTTTTCACTATTTAGCTATTAAGATGTACCCCTCTTGTTTTCTTTCTACATGTATTATATCATATGAAATCAACTGAATATGTGAATGAAAATATTCCATATCCCTAACACTTCTAGTAGATAACTAATGTGATTACAAAAGAAAAAAAAGATCAAAGTGTGTCATATTCCTTAATGTATATGCTAGCAAGATATTAGACAGAACACCAATTATACTGTGCATAATTTGATTAATTAGAACTAGAATGTTAGCTAATTAATTATATTTTGGGCAACACGGTGGCATAGTGGTTAGCACTGTCGGGCCCGGGGTCGAATTCTGCCTCGGGTCTGTGCGCGTGGAGCTTGCATGTTCTCCCTGTGCTTGGTGGGTTTCCTCTGGGTAATCCGGTTTCCTCCAACAGTCCAAAGACATGCAGGTAAGGATAATTAGCATTCTCAAATTGCTCGTAGTGTGTAAATGATGTGTAAGTGTCTGTATGTGTGTTTGTGTTGCTCTGAGAGGAACTGGCTCCCCATCCAGGCTGGACCCTGCCTTGTGCCCTAAGGCTCCTGGGTTAGGCTCCTAAGCCCTTGCGACCCTGTATACAGGATAAAGCAGTATAGACGATTAGTGACCGTAATTATTTTTTATTCTGGTTTAACAAACCAGATCAATACATATATGATTGTGCAGCATTGTATGAAAAAATGTCCCACTACATTGAAAACATTTAGGCAGGTGTAAAATGTTAAGCATACACTGTGGTATATTAAGGCAATACTGATCCTGAGATATCACAATATATTGTCTGGGTATTTTTCTTCGTGTGTCATTTATCAAAGAGGATAATTCTGTTTCTTTATAAAGTACTCTTTAATGACAGTGCAAACACTAATCACTTCAGTCAGTTTGGTAAATGGCCCTATCATCAGGAAGCTGGGTTTTCTTTCAGTGACAGCTGCTGTAAATATTGCCAGTTGGGTACCCTTCCCACCACACTGCCATCTCCAACCTGTGAGAAATTGTAGAGAAAACAGCACAAGTTCAAGGGTCAAAGTTAGAGTAGTCTGCAGTCAGTGGCAGCTTTCCCATAGCGTTCTTCCGCTTTCCATGTTAATCCTTAGAAAGTTTTCATTCATGTTTCTATGCATTTAACATTCAGTTCTTATGGAGTGACCAACGTTTAAAAACATTGCTCCGAGGGGCGTTCAAGTCACAACAGGACTTTTCCTTGTGTGGAATAACAGAATACAGTTATGAGAGTAAAAACTACTTATATTTCTCTATGTAATCCCCTGCTACACTAATGAACTTATCCCAGTGTTTCACTAATGCTTTGATACCATCAGAGTAAAAAGTTTTCTCAGTACGCCGGAGTCATGATCGGACTGCCTGCTTCACATCATCAACATGTGACAATAACTCCCAGTAATGTGCAAGTGGTGCTGTGTTCAATATGTCATCATGCATTGTCCTGCAAAAACAGAATGGTGGTGAACAACCAAGGCTGTTTTATTCCTGAGAGCGTCCCATTAGCTGAATGTTCACGGGAATGACTGCAGTGGGCTCAGCCGGAATCATCATTCACTGATCCTCTTTAACACGTTTGCACATTCAAATGTTTTACTGTGGCCAGGAGCCACATCACTGTACTGTGCTTGAAGTCTTCTGTAAATGTCAATCAAGTCAAACTAGGACTTTCTTGTTAATGAAGGTGTAAAATCATACTGAATCACATTACCCCAAAATCTGCTATTGTTTTTTTGTTTATGAAGGGTCATGGACAGGACAATTAATTATATTACATCTTGTGTGCTTGTCTCACAAACAGTGATGTGACAATGATGACAGAAAACATACCTGATGTACAGTATCAAACAGCTAAATTTCAACAAGATAGCAAGGCAGAGGCAACAAGTGATCAAGGGAACACTCTCTGAGACACATATGAAAAAGAAACTTTTGAAAGTAACTAATAACTAAGTGTCACTAGATAGTGAGAATATAAATCATTACACTTTCATTGTAACCTTATACTATAAAGTCAGGTTGAGCTCAATGTAAGTGTATAAGTGTGTGTAAGATCTTCAGTAAGTGATGAAGTAAATCATTTCTTTATCTAAAATTTCTCTAAAGAAAGCAAATGTTGTAACAGTAATCAGAGATATTAATTTTGACTTAAGGAATTATATTGTTCGCTATTTGTGAAGATATTTGCATATAAAGGTGTTGAAATTTCAAATATTTTTTATATTAATTTCTATATATTGGCAGTAACATTTTGTGAACACCTCAATATGGTTTATTATTAGTAAACCTTTTACATATTTACTGTATACATGTTTTTTTCCTCAAGTGTTTTTAAGGAAATAAATATTCCAAAGGTTGATTTAGTTATGCAATACAAACATATCAGTTTTTTTTTTTTAACCTGGAGATTTTAGCATTCAGACGAAATATTAATTGTAGGTAAAAATGTGCATTTGATCACGTCTTACTGGATTGACATTGACATTACAAGTATGTAAGGTTGATTAATAGACATGGATGCCTAATCTGTCTTTAGCTGCGTTTTAAGGTTTCCGGTTCTCTTGATTGCATGCTGAGGTCGAGCAAGCAGTTAAAATAATAGCAGTTGACCACATAATGGAGGTTGTAAGACGTGTTACCACCACAAAAGCCACACAAAAGCTCAGTGTCTATGACTGTATTTTCTTCATTGGTTATGATGTTCCTTATGTGTAAGTGGAAATATAAGCGCACCTAATCAAGGGCCATTGTTCACATCCTATTTCCCTTTGCCCATAGAAAGGCTGTCACTTTTGCAGGCCACACACACACACACACACACACAAACAATTCTAAACACCTGAGTGTATTGAGCACTAAAAATGGGATGGAGGGTAAAGGGTGGGTTCAGGGTGGAGCAAATTTATGACCCAAATTGGTGAGGGTCATTGCAACAGCACACCGAGCCTCTGTTTCTGTTGCCAGAGAAAGCCATCGGTCAATAATGATGTTATTCTTTAAATTACACTACTCTCTTTCTGGTCCTCTGAAAGAGATGTTAACTCTGTCATTTTTTTTTTAAATACACAAATATTATCTTAAATGATACGTGTTTTAAATTATGCTGTAACTTTTTCATTTATTAGTATTATTATTTGCATGCCCAAATATGAACTATATGTCATGCTTTTCTAGAACCTTTTTGTAACATATGTAAATTAGATGATATTTTTTGTGTACATGTTTTTTGTGTGTGTGTGTGTGTGTGTGTATGTGTGTGTGTGTGTGTTGAGACATTAAATTGTGAAAGAAAAATCTTCCCCCCACCAAGAAGCTGTAAACTTAGATGCAGTGAGATTAATGATTAATAAAGTCATTATGGCTAGGGTGGCTACGGACATGGGCCAAGGCCTTTGTGTGTAACTTCTGGCTGTGCATCTGTGACCCTGCACTCCACATACAACATTTGCAGGTCTCAAGTATCTCCAGCTGCAGTTCGTTCAACAAGTGGAGGCTACACCTGTTAAACCATGCAACCAAATCCATGGAAAAATCACAGTACAAATTGTAATCACAATTACATTACAGGCGTTGTGTTAAAATAGAAAAAAGAATTCTTAGTGCTTTTCATACATCTTCCTTTCTTATTTGCATCCACACACATACACACACAGGAAGAGAATGCTCAATAATGTGACTCGCTTTTTTCTGCTGGTTCATATGGTTTATTTTCCCCTTTAATAAAACTGTTTGGCTATACAGTTCAGAACCAACTTATTTGAGATGTGTAAAATCACAGCATTGTAAAATGAATATTAAAGCAATTGAGAAAAGCTCTAGTGTTATAATAATGTATCCCTTGACTTAGAGGGAGTCCGTTGTTGAACTCGAAGCACCTGCCAGTATTTCTTCTTTGATTTTTGGTTTGCTTTCTAATTTTTTGTTACTTCTGAAGGAGCATAAAGAGCTTATAAGCGCAGGCCAGCCCACCCCACAGATGGCCGAATGATCATAGGCTGTCAATCCACTGAAATGAACCAGGCACCGAGTCTGCCTCTCCACAGGGGCACAGGCGGGCTGAATGGGGCACTTCCACTGGCTTCTATAGCCTCCCGCTGGGCATTTGTGAAATGATTTGTGGCAAATTTGTTGGATCAATATAGACAGCAGAAAAGCTGGCCTCAACTCTGCATGACTAGGCACGTCTAAAGTCAAAAGCTCTAAGCCAATTCGCATAATCGTGCGGTGACAAAACTGGATCTTCGAACCTGTACTACACGTTTGTGGTCAGAGATTTATTGAGAGCCACTTTGGGTTATATCAGCATCTAAACTTCTTTGTGGGGGCAGGGGGGGGGGGGGCAAGGTTTTGACGGATTGTATTTAAGGTGACTCGTGTTTGCTTAAGGAGTTCATGAACCTTGTGAGAGATCACATGGCAAAATGAAAGATAATTCAGAGCAGATGAAAAGCCACTTTGCAACCTTTTTTACATATTTTTTTTAAAGTAAAATGTACTTAACCTCTGTACTTATTCTCAAAAGTTATGCTGCAAGTTCAATGTAAAAAAAAAAATACACAGGCATAAGCAAAGCATTGTTTTGAACTTGTGGAATTGGAGCATGCGTAATGTTTAAGAGGAGAAAGCAGGTGGCTTGTATACCTTACTTCTTTGCCTGCCATACTCAGTTGGAATTAAGCATAATAGGTAGATGCATGCGATTTGGTACGACCCCGAAATATATTTTTGTGACCCCTTTCAAGCAAACTCTCTCCCTTTTTTTCCTCTATATCCATAAGCTGCTGGCCAGCTGAGTAGTACAAGGACAAAGACTTGAGCCGTTCCCTCTGAATTGACCATGGCCACAGGCCATTGTTCCTGTGATTCAGCGGGGGCAGTACACTCATCTCATATATACTAACATCAAAAACCTGTTGCTGGAAAAGTCACATTCATGATCCCTTATTTACACATGAAAAGGTGCAGATAACGCACAGACACCTGATCCATTTGTCTGCTCTACCGCGTATAACTTTTTGTGAATAGGGACATCTGTTTGGGGAGCTGAAAGCACTAGTCATGCCTCACTCACACATTTCTGCAATATTATTATTATTGTCCAGGTTAAATGATAAATTGTGATTTTTGATATGAAAACAGTAATAAAACTCGCAGGGGTTGTCCTAGTTTCTATGGACGTGACTCATCTATGGTGCTCTCAGTTAATCTGAGGTGAAAATGTTGCCACAAGCCACAGTGTTTGCATGCCGGCATTTTTCCCCCCACAGTCTTCTCAGCATGTGGTTGCCCAGTACCACAGTCATTTATAACTTCTATATTGAATTATGGTGGGGCTGTAACAGATAATCCCAGGGCTTGTGTGTGTAAAAACAAGTCCTCCCGCAAAAAAAGCAACATCAAGTCAAGTCAGGCTTTATTGTCAAGCATGTATACAATGGGACGTAACAGCATGCCTTTAGTTCGCTCTGTAAACAAACTGACTAAAAAAAAGTGGGACGTATTAGACAAGAGCAATGAAACTCAATCTGTGCACCATTCCATAGCACCATTTCAATCAGCTCTGTAAAAAGAAAAGGAAAAATACATTATTTGGTGCTTTCTGCTTTGTTCCCAAATACACGAAAGAGTTCCAGGCCAAAACGGTCATTACCTTTAGTACCAAGCCTTGAATCAATCATTCACTGCACTGAAACAGAAGTTGGCTTCTATCCAAAGTGCACCCATTTTTCGCCGCCTGTCCGTTTTTGAAGGGGCTTGGAAGCACAAAAAAATAATCAGCAGAACATCCCGTAAGTGTGAATGCAGAGTGGCAGATGTGGCCAAGGGAGAAAAAGGCTCTCGGGCCATTGTTTGGCCCTCGGGTGCCATTTATTTGGTTGCCGTGACAACACTACGCAACCTTTATCCATTTCCCCATGCTGGACGCATGCTAATGGGAGATCATAGCTTGTATTGACAAAGATGAGAGAAGCTGAACAACAAACAGCGCGGTGTGGATGAAAGCCAGTAATATTCAGCAAGCTTTCATGGCTGAGGTGCAAAATAAAGAGCTTTTATTATTTATCATCACTGAATATGCTTGATTATCATTTCATGTTTTTAATGTTGCATGGAGAAAAGGGTTTCTAGGTTGCTTAATGTTTAAGGGAGGCCCGTCCGCCTCATTCCATCAACCTCATTAAACGAGAGGGTGCAGTAATAGTACAATAGTAACCTTTCATGGAAACCTTTAAGAGACTAATGCTAATAATGATCAACCTCAATTTCCTGAACAGTTTTCTCATCCAGGATTGTCCGGAGATTCTGGTAAACTGTCCAATCTCTCTGTCTCTCTATAAAAGATATCAGGGCGGGTGCTTATAAATAACTCGGTTTTCTTTCTGGCAATGATGCCATGATGAATGCCAGTGTCTTTTCTGCAACCCACCACCTTTCAAATAACTTGATTTACTGCCATCTGTGCAAACAGCATGCATAATAAGGGACATTCTCACTGTGACCACATTATAATTCTTACATTTACATACAACAATGACCAGAATTCCACCAGCAACAGATAAAACACAAGTACAGAATGTGCTGTACAAATAATTTACTATTTATTTAATGTTTCTGATTAGTCACAGTGCTAACAATGATATAGTAATACTACACGTAACCTCAGTAGGCACAGGTTTACCTCAAAATGTAACTGCCTAGAAAGCGATAGAGAGCACAATAGACAGAGGAAGAGGCTTGAAGAAGGTTCTCCATCAATATTCAAGTGCTCTTAGAAGAGCTGAGCCTCCATGAGTTTCTTGAAGCCTGTGCACGAAGCTGCAGCGTGAACAAAGCAATTTAGTCTGCCATTGTGAACGTTAATTAAAATGAGTCTCTATTTAATCCCTGGCGTAGATGTCTAGATTTCCGTTCAGACAAAAGATGATAGAGAATATGTATATCTCAGATTCATTTATAGTTAGAATAAAGAATAGTGTGAAAGGCCTACGGTGATGAAAGTACAGAGTGGACCGACTGGTCCAAGTACGTTGCATGCATTTGTTTTTCATTTCAAAATGATATGCAAATGAGATTTTCAGAATTCAAATAATAAATATTACAAAAAAAGCTCTCATATTGCTCCTTGGCTTGATTTTTTTTTTCCATTTTCCATTCAGTTTTAATTGATTAATTTGTTTGTTTGTTTGTTTGTTTATTTATTTTCTGGTAACAAATGCTTGTGAATACCAGAATGAGTATCTTGTAGCTAAAACGGCAGAGTAAACATCCTATTTTAAATCATATATCTTTATTAAAACAGAGGATCTAGAGTAGAGTAGAGTATGCATCTTAAGCGAAAATTATTTTGTAGCATAGCCCGGTTGTACTTTCAAGTCAGCTCTTTCCACAATGAAATGTCTAGGGGTTTTTTGTGTTATTATTTTTTTCAATATATTTGGATTTATGAATATTTCCTTCCTAGGCTTTGTATGGTGGAACAGGTAGAAACAGCCAAAAGAAGAAAAGGTAAATAAACACAACATACAGAGACCCACAGCCTTGTTTAGTACATTTAAAACCTTTCATTTTATTACTACTGAAAGCATCTTTTGCTTTACAGAATTTCTTTACACGTGCACGTGTACCGTTTTGGTTAAATTCCCAATTTGGTTAAAATCTCAAGTTCTCTTTGTTTAGTCAGTGTTGTTTACTGTACACTCAGACACATTGCTCCATGTCCTAAAGTGACGATGCACAGGTGTTTAAAAGACAATAGTTCAATTCATTTCCATTGCTTCGGGTTCATTGGTGTAGTTGATGTGCCACGACTCCTTCACCCAGGCCACACCTGTGATATTCAAAGCTACCATACATATTTGCCTAATGATTAATGCACACCAGCTTTAATATACTGGTCACCATGCTTTGCATGAAATATATTTAATGCCATGAATTCTTTTTCTGGACCTACAACAGTTCTACAAAAGCCTAAGACTAAAGTATCATTCTAAAAACAGCAGTATTAAATGTGATGAAAATTTTTTGGTTGATTCATTTTTTTAATACGCTAACATACTGTATGTGTTACATTGTTTGCAATTGTGTCCATGTATGCAATTATTACAAAGACCACTTTACCACATTTTATTCTCTGTTACCTAATATTATGGACCTAAATGTATACAACTACTTATTATAAAGTTTGATGGTGATTGTTTATGATTCAATTAAGAGATTTTGTTTGCATAATGGTTTAGTTCAACCATTACAAGTCTAAATCCATTAAAGATTTATAAATATTGGACTATATGTTACTATGAAGTATAACCGTATATGTAATGTTTTATCCAGAGCATATTTTAGACTCATATTCATTTGTTATTATCAGCTAAATATTAAACAGTCATCACAAAGAATTATCATAGTGAAAATATATTCACTATGTGTGTGTGTGTGTGTCTGTGTGTATGTGTGTGTGTGGTTGCATATGCAGAGTTAGCATAGGTGTGTGCCTTACATTAACTCTTCTTGATCATAATAAATTTAACAGAAATTTCCAAAACTTGTGCAAAACTTAATGGATGACTAAATAATATTTCAGGATTTTGTATGTAAATTAATGGTTTTGTTTACTAGCCAAGGCAGCACAGTGGTGTAGAGGGTAGCACTGTGGCCTCACACCCTTAGGATGGAGGGTTCAATTCCCTCCTCGGATCTATGTGCACTGAGTTTTCATGTTCTCCCCATGTTTGGTGGGTTTCCTCCCATAGTCTAGAGACATGTAGTTTATGCTAATTAGGGTTTCTAAAATGTTCTATAGTGTGTGATTGCTTGTGCACTATAATGGATTTTTACCCTGTCTAGGGTGTACCCCAAGCCCCATGAGTTAAGCTACAGGCCTACCGTGATTTATTTATTTACTTTTATTAATAATGTATAAGAAAACAATTCTAGAAAGATTAAACCCCTGAAACTGAAGACTACTTCCCTGATAAATAAATATCTCCTCATGGAAATCTTAACAGGTATGGAATTCCATCTCAATATGAAAATATTAACACTGACACATATTTTAATTGGTTCATGTATAAAGAGCAAGTTAAAATAAATTTCCTGAATCTCTCTGGCATTTATTTACTATTAATATCTAAAAGATGTCCCATAGCTGTGCCTACTATATCGTAGCCAGATATTGTTACATTTATTTCAAACCTCCTTCTAAAACTTTGCTTAATTGTTAACTGCTAATTATTTTTGAATTGTTCATTGATAAACTGTTAAATGCATTCCTATCTTAACCCAATAATATTCACTGTCTATGATATTACTAAGGCTAAACTTGTTCCAATAGGCAATAGTTAAAATTATTCATGTTACTCATTCATTGATTATTAATTGCTAACACTGTCCCCCCCCCCCCCCCTTTTTTTTTTTTAAACAGTTGTTAAGATTGATTATTTATAAGAACATTTATGTGTTCTGTGTTAACATTATTGTCTGTGGCAATAAAAGTGTTTCTGTAAAATTACCAGAGATTATGCTCAGTCCAGATTGAAGACATCAAAGATAGTGTCTGCTAATGATTCACACTGAGCATCATGGAAAGTCTGTTTCATCTTCTTAATTAAATCATATAACTTTTAAGAGTGGGATTTAATGAAATTATGGCTAAAACTTTGTTTCTTTTGAAGTAATAAGATGATTTTCTCTGCACTACAGCCAACTCAATCCATCACTACCATGAAAATTGACATTTCACCATTCATTATTAATCCATGCAATCCATATATGAGGATCTTTTCAAATCAAAAGACTGTTTCATCTGACACATGTAAAATTTCAGAACAGATTTTTTTACAGTATGGATAATGTATGTACTGTATAATGTCTCACATAAGTATGTACCTCTATTGAGTGGTTGAAATTTGTATGGCACATTTGGAGGTGAATATGTATGCAAGGACTTTTTTAATTTTATTTTGTTGATTACAATGTCAAATATAATGTTTTTCACTAAAATTCCATATCATGGACTATTTGGTGCAGATTCATATTAAGTATATGAAGTCTATTTCAATTCCAGGAAATAAGATCACAAATTGTGGATACATATTCAAAGCACTTTGTTGCTGAATTGCACTTGTTTCTGAAATCAGCTTTAGAATTTCTAATTTATAGTAAATGGTTCAGTGTCACATAGATGGGGATGGTTTCCCTTTAGGTTCTGGTTCCTGTTGATGGTTCCAACCATCGTCTCTAACTTGCTCATTACGGAAAATTTATATAATTTATATATACTTATATACTCATTTAAAGCTACTTGTTTTAATTTTACTTGTTAAAATCACCATACAAATAAAACTGAACGAAATTGAACTGAATTTCACACAATTATCTAGAATTATCTGTATTAAATTTTAAAAGTGACAGAGTTGATAAGAGTTTGGTTCTTTGCTACAGTGTCTGTAACAAATACTTCCCAGCCAGTAAACGTTTACAACCACTCTGCTGAGATCATGGCTCAGATTTGAAGGATTGGCCCCCCCATCGGCTCACAGCTTGATGTTGACTGTGTGTGCTGTTTCTCAATTTCTCAACTCATCCGATTCACACCATTCCTCCTTATCCGAAAACATAAAAACGGCATCAATCCTTTATTGCAGTGGTTCTCAAAGTGGGGCCCTGGGACTCACGAGGGTGTGAGTTAAAGTAGTGTAAGTTATTATTATTATTAAGTTATATAATAATTTGAAAAGTCACCTAAATTAAACAGGTTTAATCCAAAATTCAGTAAAAACATTGGTCTATAAATTAAATCAACTTTAGCATAATAATGGCCCCAATAAATAACCAGAATATAATTTCACACCTTTAAATAATGAGAGTAATATTTGAACAGCAATTAAAATGGGACTTAAGTCCCAGCTCCTGCAGTCAGTCCTCTGCTATAATCTAGCATTGTCTTGGGCCTGACAAGGAATGACGATGAATCGTGTTAACTTAATTAACATAGTTATTAATAATTTTAGAATGATCAGAGAAACGCGTTTTGAGTAGTATGTTGTACCTCTTTATTTAATCAGCAGATAGTTTTTCCTGCTCTCATGACTGTGATGACTATGTGTTAGGTATGTGTGAGGGATGGCTTACAGTGAGAACACCTCTCCACCTCTCCATGGGGGGCTCAGCTCACACATTTATTGTTTGTTGATGGAGGCAGTTGTCATACCCCAGCCATGACAAAAGAAGCACTATTGTCCCCACGTTTCCCTCTGCACAGGAACCAATGGGCAATTCACTCGTTCAATTACAGCCATGCCTGTCTTTATGTAGCCAGGTGAAAAGCACTCATGTACTTTGTTATACATAAGTATGATTTTTAGGGGAATTATACTTTTAAAAATCAACCCAGTCACATTACCATTAAAAAAAGAACCTGTGCTTTTTAGTCCCTACATTTACATTTAGACTTTCCATTTATGTCTTTATCATGACTCCCTTTCTGTCCCTTGTAATCATAGGTTTTAACTGAATTAAACTCTACCAATATTTTTTTGCACAGGCACCACTTATAAGTCTCACCTGCTTTGCTCTTTATTCTTTAAAAACCTTTTCTATGCAAAAAATAAATCTGTATAGAATGTAAAAAAAAGTATGACACTCTTAGCAAACATATTATTTTATATATATAAGGATTTGTTTATAATAATTTATATAAATGGGTTTTATTATAATTTTTTATAATTTACTTCATTTTTAATTCTTAACATAACATAACACCAGCACAATGTGAATTGAATAATATTGATTATATGTTATATGCCAGTAAATTGATGACAAGATAATTAAAGCATTATAACAAATACACAACTTATACTTGTTTATATAATTTCTGTGAGAAAACTAAACAAAATATATGGATTAGCAGTAATGATCTAGCACAGGAAATAATATAGTATAATAGCTATATGTCTATAACAAACATGATAAAAGGAACTAACTAGTCTCATGGCCATTATAAATCTTACAAATGTCCACAATATTAAATGTACCTTTTCAACTGAACAGGATCTTTGGTTAACAGATTAATTAATAACACTGTGAAAATTATATTATATAATACCCCTGGACAGGCTGTTTTAGGAAATTAATCAACTTTGAGGTAGTAGCACTGAACGCCCTGTAGTCTTCCTATACATCATACCCCACTTTTATTTTTCTCAATAAATGCATGAAAAGAAATGACTGCATTGAAAAAAATTTATTTGTTACCAATTCATTATTTGGTTTAAAGATTAATATATTCAGTATGTATTTTAGTTACCGCTGCATGCATAGTAAGAAAATAGTAATCTTCTGAAACTTGGAATTTTTTTTTTCAATCTAAATAAATACTTGTATTTGAAACTATACAGCACTCCAATTAACCAAACACACTCCCTTGTGACATAACTGAGATTTAGCAAACACTGACAACAACAACTTCTACTTATGGGTAGAAAAATTCATTACACACCTTAAAGTTGGATTTTTTTTGTTTGTTTGTTCTGGAAATAAACATATTTTGAATAGAGAGTGCTGTAGACAGACAGTCATATGATGAATACGCGTTGCCCTCGATAATAATGTCCCTGTGTCTGGCAAGCAACTTGGTGATTGGTCACTAATTAAAGTTAAACAAAGCTGTGCCATTAATTAAGCATCTGTGGCCTCATCATTTATACATTTTCTAAGCTGTTGAGTGTACAAATGTACAAAATTGATCTGTACGATACATCTTCATCTCCTTTATTGAACAGTATGCTATAAACTTATACAGTATGTATTGCAGCAGAACAGTGCTGCTGAACTGCTTTAAAAAAAGAGAGAGACTTTTTTTTTAATCCTTGAAGATCCATGCATAGATAGGCAGATACTGTAGACATAGTGGAATACATGGATACATGGATACATGTAGTTACTAGTGGAATATTGAACAAACTGTTTAATCTGATCAATGCATTTTGTTCATTTCTATACTTTCTTTTCTTAAATAGATTATTTCCAAAGCCATTTTTCAAAGGACTGACAAAAGATCAAGAGCCATCCAATTAAATAATTTGATTTAAAACCTTATGATCTATTATAATCAGGTGAATGGTATGAACGAGTGACTTGCGTTGTGTTAGCTTCCTCTTTCCATGGCCTTGATGATTGAGACTGCAATGGTATTGGACACTCTGCTAATGCAGGTGACCAAAAGTGTGTTTATAAGAATTTGCATGAGCTAATGTATATTAGAAGATATGAATGATGAACTAAGGGCAAGATACTGGATACTCTCATGTGGAATTAAGTTATATTATAATTTGGCTTATTTTATTAAAAAAAAAATTAGAGAATAGGTATGCTCCTTAGTTTATTAACATACTCTCTCAGTTCTGCGATTATTTTGATTAAAAATCCTTCATAATAACACACAGCTTTTCACTGGGTGTGTGGTGACAAAGTAGAAGTGTAAAGTGACATTGCTCATTGTCGAATACAATGTGAGAAAGTGGAAACCATGCCAGAACGGCAAAAGAATTCCAGGCTGACATGCTGATGTGAAAAATCCCAGTGGCCTTTGGATTGCTCTTCGCCTTTCATGTTTTACACCGATTCCAGGAACACATGTTCAATTTACAAGTGCACTCCAAGTGTCGCACCGTTATTGTCCAGTTGCTATTAGTCATAACCTTTTAGGACCCTGGTAAAAAAAGGCAAGACCATCTGTGGAAAAAAAAAAGCCTTTTATGGTTCAGTTAGGCATATCTAAAACCCCGGATTTGTTTCTGAAATTAGGGGAAAACATTTTTCTCTAAGCACTTCCATTAAGCAATGATGACCAATATGAAAGGAATCATATTAAAAACAGTTTCATGCGAATAGATGGTGATTATACCATGAATCGGTGTGAATTCACAATAACAGCAAGTCACAATAACATTCTCCTCTTCATCTATTAATTTTTCTTTTTTTTTCAGATATTCATAGGATTTTTTTTGCTTGTTTGTTTTATTTAATATCATCATAATTTTAACTATTCTGAGATCATTCATACAAATACAGTCTTTATTGAATGCCTTCACCTTACAAACACCACGTTCCCTTAAACTGAACAACTTAAACCAGAAAAAGTAACAACAAACAACTAACAAAAATCCTATTCATCCACACATATAAGACAAAACAATATAATCCACAACAATAACATTTTCTAGCAAAGGTCCTTTAGAGTTTTTTTTCCTGCACCCTACAAATATTCATTTGTTTTTTAATGCTTTGTTTTTGTTTCTGGGCTAAAAGTGGTGAAAATGTTTTTCATGCCTGAAACAATCATTTCCGATCAAAATACAGTGAGCTTTTATCACGTTTGCAGGATATTGCAGGTATGCATGTATATGAAATTAAACTTGAGCAAATTCAACTCAGCTGGGATATTAGCTTTCTAACACAACAAATGTTCCCCAAGCACTCTTTTTTAAACATTGCTTTCAAATAGTGTTCTTGAGCTTGTGAGAAAGGACAGAGATAATGAGATCCCCTTGGTTTAAAACCACTCCCTTTTGGGAAAAAAATGTGAAAGAAAGCATCTGTCCATTCAGAAAGAGGAAAGAGTGAGGAGATGAAGCCTCTTTTCGCCCACCACTTTGGGTTTATTACTCAAACTGTGAGAATTGTTTAGCTTGAGCGCAATCAAGGCACAGGTTGTAATTGTTGGTCATAAACTGTCTAGACTGCGCTCCTTCTCTTTCCTACCTTTAGTCACGTTTGTTTTTATTCATTTTATAAGTTACGTCCTTCTGCTCTGTGGTGTTTTGATGCCTCTATTTAGTTTCGATGTAATATCTGGAGATATAGATTGGAATAGTTTACTGTATTATTATTATTATTATTATATTTTACATATTTATATAGATAAAATATATAGAGATATTGTAGGATTTTTAAAGGGGAAGGTTATACGATAGGATAGTTTCATAGTTATGTATAGATTCATTGCAGTTACTTCAATAAATTGTAACAGACCAGTCTATTCATCAATTAAATGGAATTCGACAAGCCATATATTATTAATGAATTCAATCAATATATCAGGGTTCCAAAATCAAATTATTGCTATCTTTAATATTGACTGCCAAAGGTCAATCATTCACATGTATACACTTAACTTTTGGTTACAGTTCTACAAATGGTGTGTGTGTGTTCCTAAATAGGAATATGTGCTTCTGTGCACATTTTTGCTTTTGCTAGATGGCAGAAACACCAGCTAATAAAAAGGGATTCAAATATAACATTTGAATATGAACAGCATATATTAATTTTTATAAACTTTCCCACTTATGTATGAGATATAACATTGCCTTAAACAAACATGAGATCCACATGCTCTATAAACAGGAATACAAAGTAGGCCATTGATAGTGAAAATATTTATAACAAAAAGCTATTCTCATGCCCCTTATTAAAATGTCTTTCAACCGTCCAAACGGGCAAATTATACCCTAACAAATGAATACACTTATTACTGATAAGAAGTATCAGTATAGCGCATAAATCCATATCAACTCCTTATATCTGATTTATTTTTTGCCTTTTCCATATGTAGACTTAAATGTCTGGTGCAATGGTTTTAACTTCCTATCTCAATAGGCTTAAGGGCCATCAATCTAGTTTGTGATAGTGTAAGACATAAACAATTGACAGAGAGAGATGTATTGGTAATGGCTGGGCCAGCTATTGAGGAAGGCAGTAAATTCCTTCTCACTCCCTGAGCACTTACCACTTTCGCATTATGCAAACGTGAGCGGGGGTTCGAGGATTAAAATCCCTGTGCATTTTGAAACAGCCATGCTAGTGATAGATTGAGAGCCGTTTGCCTTGGCATGTAAAATTTTTATTCATGACCTACAAACCTGGATATTATAGAATAGTGTAAGTAGGTTTAGGTTTGTGTCCTAATAGTCTTGTTTTATGAAACAATCAAAAAACTATAT
>JAQQZT010000015.1:18769724-18785469 GCA_030068275.1 Clarias platycephalus | reverse complement strand
ATATATAGTCTTGAAGACTTTGGTCAAAGTCCGTTGTTGTCTTCTTTGTGTTTGATATAGAGAACTATGAACTAAACATCAACCTCCATATTTGATCTTGTTGGGACATGTGATAAGGATACTGTGATGATCAATGCACCACTCATAGATTATTTTAACAACATGTATAACCTTTGTATGTATATTATATTATATTATATATATATTTGTATATATATATATTTGTGGGTGGGTGTGAGATTCCTGATAAATAAAGTTAAGTCTATATATTGTATTTGTGTTTAAATTGAGAAATGACATACTTTTCATGGTTTTCTTTGAAATAATAATCTAATATAAAACCCCAAAAGACCTTGGTCCAGGATCACCTTACAGGTTTGTAGTGATGACAACAGCTTTAACTTTGATTTTCATATTTAAATCAAAGGATGATGACGCACAAAAAAGATTTGACTTTAACCTGAGACTGTAAAAACGTCTTCTTCTTCTTCTCCTTTTTTTTTTTTTTTTTTTTTCAAAAAAAGATCATTATTTAAAAAAGGTTTTATTAACTTTTTTTCTCCTAGTAGTAGTAGTAGTAGTAGTTCTTCTTCTTTGCTTTGGGTCAAACATTGTTTGCTTGGCTTGATTGTGTAAAAATATTTTCTTAAAATAAAAAGATATTACTTTTCTTTTTTCTTTCTACATGTAAACATAGGCAGATATTAAAGAAGGGTGTGTGCATCATACAATACAAATTTAAGTCCACATTTTTCCTGCAATCCAAGATTTTTTGGGGAAGCACACTGTATATGATTTCAATTATAGTAGGTGGACTTTATGTACCCTAGTGCATGCCTGTGTTTATATGTTTTGAATCTGAGTGTGCTGGATGCACTTTAGTGCAACATTGCTTTCAATAATTATGAAGTAACACAGTGATCTGTTTCTGATTTCTGATGCACGCCTGCACCGCTTCTTCGCCCCCGCCCTCTGAACACGCCCCCTGAACGCTGATTAGTCAGTCCCCGGTTCTAGTCCCGCCTCCTTCTCGCGCTCTGCTTTCCTCATCAATGAAACCTATTTGAATAATGTGCAAGCACTTGGACTGGAGCCAATCAGCTGTCAGGGCACCATGATAAATCGCAATGCATTATTGATAATAATAATTACTTTGACATGCGCATTTCTTCTTGAAGGGCTAATTTCGGCCGACCTGGAGAATTTACTAAGGCGAAGGAGTAAAGCGTGTTACTATTTGCCCCAGATGGTGGTGTAGCCTGCCATGTCGCGACGCAAGCAGTCCAAACCGCAGCACATCAACTCGGAAGAACCCAGTTCCACTGAAAATGGTAAGAGCTGCTGACTGAAATTTTGGAGGTATTATTAGCCTTGGGTTAAAATAAACTTTTTTTTTTTTAAGGCGCACTTGTAACGTGGCCGGTGTTGCCCCTTGGCTGATCTCAAAGTTTTAAAGCTTGTTTGTGTGTGCGCGCGTTAACAATGCTATATTAGTAATTATGTTAATTTAAATCAATTTTAATATCGTTTTTAATTTGGAAACTTTCTTTATTTATATTTATATATATATTAATTTACTGGATGATTATGTTCATATTTAGTTTTAATTATAATATTTCATATTTTTACTGCAGTTTCAACTTATCAAATATTTGCAATAGATGTCTGTTGCCGTTTGTATTTTTTTTTTTTTACTTCAATTACAGCACATAAAATAATCCTAGAGTGATTTGAGCGATAACCTGCAACAGGTTTTTTTTTCCTCCGTAAATTCCCAGTTTATCAGGTCGCCTGCTTAACTTTAACCTGAAGCTGTGCACTGATGCTCTGAGAGAAAGTTCTAGCCTACCACAGTCTCCAGGGGTTAGGAGTACAATTCCGCCGTCTTCATGTTATTAGATGGATTTTTCTTTTCTGTATATTCATAGATACGCGGGCGATGATCAAAACAAAGGCGATCAACATTTTTTTTTTTTTTTTTTTTTGAACGAAACTTGATTCCGGGAACAAACTGGCCACAAAAGCAATAAACCCCCACCTCGGTTAAAATGCATGAGTTTCTGGGGTGGGGGATGGGGGCGAGGAGTTGTGGAGGTGGGGGGTCAATGGCTGTTCACATATGTAAACTGTAGACCCGCTGCATGCTCTCTGTCCAGGTTGACCCCTTTACATGCGCCTTTCTCCGGCCTCTTATTAACTAAAAAAAAAAGGGTTAACCTGGGCATGTAAAGGGTTAACCTGTTTCTCACTATGAAATCATAGTTCATTTTTAATTGTTACAAAAACCTTTGTGTGACTGGTATTATGTAATTTGAGTAAATAGTGTTTGACCTCGCGATGTTGTGCCTTTTTGGTCGACGCGCCCCCTTGTGGTGATTTGTTTTTTGTCCGATTATTCTTGACCCACTTGAGGATTTAACAGTTCAGCTATAAATTGTTCAATGTTTTCGTTACTCTCCCAACTCCCCCCCCCCCCTTAAAATTCGCTATGAACCATAAAGGTGACTCTGTGAAACACAAATTTTATATGTAATTTACTGTATTATGAATACATGTCCATGTATAGTGTCCAAACCTGATCAATTATTTAGTTTCATCACCCACTCGCATCTAATTTTGTTTCGATTGAACATCTACCTCGTCAATTTATTTTGTCTGTAACACAAGCTGAAACTCGTGAGATACTTGGGTTTTTATGAAAAGGGAAATAAAGGGATGCCCGGTGAACAAACGAACCTTTCTCAATTTCAGTGCTGGAATGTTAATGTTCTCCTATAAAAAAAAATAAATAAAAAATTTTCCATGCAAAAAGGCAACATTTGGACAACAAGCTGACTGCAAATGTAAATGCTGAATGGTTAGCTAGACCAGTTAATCTGACAAATTTTTTATGTAAACTTGACTTTAAAGAGTAGAATTGTCAACCACATCTCAAAATTAAAAGATGTTTATGTCCTTGTTAAATGAATGAGGAGAGAAATTAATCTGGTATGGCTGTGCCTGCTCAAAATGACCCTATTCCCTCATAAAGCTTTAATCACACCCCTTTAATCATATCCTGTTCAAATAAAGTTTTGCTAAACTAGTTATGATCAGCATACAGTTTGAGTCTGGTGAACAGTGCCTCAATAAGTCACTCATGGAAAATGGTGTACAATAGTGATGTTCATAATTATTATTACAGATCTTAATCTATTTGTGTATGCACTGCCAAAATCTCATGTGTCCACCTTTCAACTGTCTCTCTCTTTCTCTCTGGGTGATGTTTTTGTTGCTGCAGGGGTTCTACAAGATGCCCACACAGAGGAAGGGAATGAAATCAAAAGGTGCCGAATGGAAGAAACGAGAGTCTGTGAAAAATGCTGTGCCGAGTTCTTTGATGAAATTGAGTTTCTTGAACATGAGCGGAACTGCACTAAGAGTCAACAGGTTGTCATTATGAAGGATGGGGAGGGAGGTGAAATACCACTCGAGTTCTCACAACGCTCTCCTGAATTCCAAAGCGAGCACAGTGATGGCCGTTCTAGCAGTAATTCTCATTCGAAGCACAGCATTGAGTCAGCAGACACTACTGAAGATGCATTGCATTTAAATGTTGATGGTGACTCAAAACAGTCCCAGGAGGACATGTCCAACAGTCTTGACATTGGTTACATGGGGTCTTCCAAATTGCAAGACTCTAATGTTACCTTAGAAGCCATGCCTGCCACTAGAGTAGCCGTAACACAGCATTCAAGTTCATCTACTCAGAAGTCGCCCTCTCTCACTTCTCAAGATGCCTTACATGCAATACCCATGATACTTGAGCAGCTGGTTAGTCTTCAGCAACAACAACTGCAGCAGATTCAACTGACTGAACAGATTCGAATCCAAGTGGCCATGATGACACCCCAGAGTGTCCAGTCTGCAATGGGAGCTACAGTGGATCCTCTGAAGGCACTTGGTGCACACCTTTCCCAGCAACTTTCAGCTGCTGCTGCTCTAATAGGAAAACGTACAGGCACACAGAGTTTGTCTTTAGAAGCTCTCAAACAAGGCAAATTACCCCAGTCCAGCAGCATTCCCACATCACTTGCTGGAAATGTTGGTTCCATACCCATAAAGACCGATACAATCAAAAGGCTGCCAGATCTAGCAAACAGGCTTCCAGCTTTACTTCCACAATCGCCGGCAGTTCTGGCATTCCAGAACCCATTTACTAACCTTGCAGCAAACGTGGATCCCGCCAAAAAAGGCAAAAACAAGATGCATGGCATTGCAGAGTTGAAGAATGGAGGCGGTGAACAGATGTACAAGCATAAATGTAAGTTCTGTGGAAAGACATTTGGGAATGACAGCGCCTTGCAGATTCATTTGCGTTCACACACTGGCGAAAGACCGTTTAAATGTAATATTTGTGGAAATCGTTTTACAACTAAAGGAAACCTTAAAGTGCATTTCCAGAGACACAAAGACAAGTACCCACATATTAAGATGAATCCGCATCCTGTACCCGAGCACCTAGACAACATTCCTACAAACAATGGCATTCCCTATGGCATGTCTGTGCCCCTGGAGGAATCCAATATTTTAGAAAACAAACCAGTGACCGGGGTTCCATCCACAGGTAACTCATCAGTGCTTCAGGGATTCAAACCTTCTTTTGATGGTCCAGTTACTGGAGATCTCTGCACACAAAGACCCTCCTCATCTGGTAGTGATGGTGCATCCATTTCATCAGGCATGTTCAGTAGTGAAGTAGGATTGGACCAGAGCAAAGATGCTCCGGATGCACTTGGTAGCCTGCATCAAATTAATGGGAACGGTACACTAGGTGAGAGTGGGTCAGGCACAGCCAAGCTTCAGCAAATGGTGGATGGCCTGGAGAAGAGGACCAATGACCCCAATGAATGCCTAATCTGCCACAGAGTCCTGAGTTGTCAAAGTTCTCTTAAGATGCATTACCGTACCCACACGGGTGAGCGACCATACAAGTGTAAAATATGTGGCAGGGCCTTTTCTACCAAGGGCAACCTTAAGGCCCATTATGGTGTCCACAGGGCAAACACTGCTCTCAAAATGCAACACTCCTGCCCAATTTGCCAAAAAAAGTTTACCAATGCTGTTGTGCTACAGCAGCACATTCGAATGCATATGGGTGGCCAAATTCCCAACACTCCCTTGCCTGAAAACCAATACGAGGGCCCTGAAATGATGGACTCCAGTTTGACAGAGAAGAACATTGATGCAAGTGGGCTTGAGGAAAGCATGGAAGAACAATATGCAGATTTTGACAATCAGGAGAATCTAAACAGCTCTGAGCCCAGCATTCCTACTTATGCTGCCAAAGCAGATCAGCCATTCAATGGCTCCCCTGTCATGTTTACTGGAATTACTGCCCTAGAAAACCATATGAAAAGCCTCACATCCGCTCTGAACCTGCAGCGACAGAGCAGCACTGCATCCGAGAGTGATGGTGGGCTCAAAGAGTCACCGTCCACAGCAGGAGAACTGGAGTACAAGAATGGACGTAGTCCGGTTGTGTCAGATTCTGCGTCCTTTCACTCTTCGTCCCCAGTATCTGGACAGATGGAGAATGGACAGGCAAAATCCCCAGATTCTGTACACCCAGATGATTTGACTGGAGGGACTGCCAGACCAGAGTCCGATGAAAGTCCAGATTTCAGTGAAACAAACGGAGCCCTGGATTTGACTTCCAGTTTCAGTACAAAGGCAATCAAAGAAGAACCTGGTCTGTCATTTTCCAATGGAGAATATTGTAAGTTGTTCAGTTACTTTTAACCTTTAAAATTCTTTCAAAATGTGGTAACTATATGGAATAATTTTGGCAAATATGTCTGTTTTACAGCTGCTGGTCATATGCCATTCATGAGGGTGCCTCCAAGCCTGGTTAAGATGGAAATGCCAATTCCTTCTGAGAATCCAGTCAGTGGCAATAATCAGCATGGATCACAGTCATCCCAGGCGGCAGGCACTCCGCCGCCTGGCTCTAGTGCCCCTCGTCGCTCTGCCAAGCAGCATCTGTGTAACATGTGTGGCAAGAACTTCTCCTCGGCCAGTGCGTTGCAGATCCATGAACGTACACACACTGGAGAGAAACCGTTCGCATGTACCATCTGTGGTAGAGCTTTTACAACAAAAGGAAATCTCAAGGTAGCTTGTAATTGCATTACTCCATATGCTTATTAATTTAGTGTTCAAATGAACTAGTGAGCATCTTGTTAGTGGATTTCTTTGCTGACCATTTTAACCCATTGATTGCAGGTCCATGTTGGAACACACATGTGGAATAATTCAGCAAGGCGTGGTCAGCGTTTGTCTTTGGAGAACCCTATGGCATTGATGTCCATGGGTGCTGAGTCCAAGATGATCCCAGACATGTTGCAGCCCCCAAAAGATTTGATCTCCTCACCAATGAACTTTGACCCATCAGTGTGGAATCAGTATGCTGCTGCTTTCTCGAATGGGCTGGCCATGAAAGCCAATGAAATTTCAGTCATCCAAAATGGAGGAATACCACTGCCTGGAAGCCTTGCTGGAGGGCCATTGGTTGGCTCCACTGGAGGTTTGATGAAGATGGACTCCCATTCAGGCATTCCGGGTACGGTTGCTGAAATGGAAAAAAATGGTCCTGAAAGTGTAGTAAAATCCCAGTTTCCACATTTTATGGAGGAGGGCAAAGTGAATTAAGACCACACTAAGGTTTCCTGTGTGAACTGAATGACTGCTCCTCTACCAACGTTTCAGTGGGCACAATCAAATTTGCTTTTTTTGTTATTTTTGCATTTGCGAAGTCATAATGTCCTAATATGAGCAACACTCCTTCATTTAAAAAATTCTTCTGAAACATTAAAATTGATGTAACTACTGTAGTTATTAACTTCTTTTCTAATATATGCGGGTATTTGTCAGTAATGTTTCTAGAAGTTGAATGTAAGTTTTACTTGAAAATCTTTCTTCCAGAACTGTCCTTCTACTGAGAATTTATGTAAACCAGTTTTACCAGATCTTGCAGTAAATTTCTATAGGCTATGACATCACAATTATTTTGCATCTCATTCTAATAGTCACATCATTGGTGATGTGCTCAGTGATGATGCATTTAAGGCATGTTTATTTCTCGACTAATATTGGGCAGTGTAGAATAGTTGTATAACAGTTTGCTAAAGTTCCTGTTCGATCAGACTTGCTTGTTTAAAATGACTGGAAACTAGATTTCATATTAACTTATTCTATTGAATTGCAGTGTAGGTTCTATCTGCTTTACCAAAAATGTAATTTAAGTGCCTCTATGTGGTGCATGTCTTTAAAGAAAAGAAAAAAAGCACCAAGATTATAATGAAGGTTCTTTGCAAATCTTTTTGTTTATGACCAAAGTGTACTATATTTTTACATGTAGCTTTAGAGTATTGTTTTGAGAAATCCACAGTAAGCATTTAGTGTGGCATTTAGGCCTTTATTCCCATCAGTGGAACTGAACATCCTTTATTTGAAATGTTTGTAAGGTTTTTCTTTTGTAAGGGCCAGTACAACGCTGAAATCCCTGCACTTTATTTGTCTACATTCGGCCAAGATTTAGGTTTTAACTGGACCATCCTTTGACCAGGAAGCTGTTTGCTGTTACTTTTTTTTCTTTTTTCCCTGCACAGTGTTTTCCTGTTTTCTTACTTTTATTCATGTTAGCTGTGTTGTAGATGTCTGGATAAAATGTGCTACTTTTGTGGTGTATCAAAGGGAACCCAGCAAACAGTTTTTCATGTTTTGAGACCCTGCCCCTTTTGTAAGTGGATTGGAACAATCAACTTGGGTCAAACATCTACCTCAATTAGATGCCCATGTTCTTGCTCTACTGACTTGAACAGCTGTGTGTGTAAACTTATTATTATTTTTTTTTGTCTCCCTCCCCTCCCCTCCCCTCCTGTCCAGTGCTCTGAGTAGGTAATATTGATGGTTACAGTCTCTCCAAAACCTGCTGATTTTTATTATTTTTTTCTTCTAGTAATGAATGTATCACTGGACACTTTGCACAACTCTTGCTCAGAATAGAACAAGGTGCCCTCAGAAAAGACTCCTGTACATTTTCTTTTGTATGCATTGCCAAGTTGTGCCTTTTTGTGACTGAAAAGGAAGTAGAAAAAAAAAGATTTTGTCGGATTTTGGTCAGAGGGGTCTTGTATTCTTTAAATGCTGAGTCTGTTTTAGGTTTGTTTACAGTGTAGCCCTTTTTGTAAATGGTTGCCCCAGTTCTCTCTCTCTTGATATATTTTGAAAAATAAAATCAGGATCTTTCAAACCAAAGCCTGTGAGTTTAATTTAAGTGTATTTTTGCCGGAGTTAGAGACGCTGATTTGAAGAATGTGTTAAACTGGGAGTGTGCGCGAACCTGAGACAGGACGGGTTGATCTATTGCTGGGGGGACGCAAAGAGACGCAGCACACTGATATTCAACATATCTGTGACCGGAACGATGCATTAGGTTAATTTACTCGTCTGTGGCTATCATATGGATGGCAGGGAAAGGAATATGAATCGTGGACGTGCGGGCGATAATCTTATCCTATTCGCGCTCATGTGTCGGAGCATTACTGAATAGCCGACTCGAGGCTTCGCCAGCTCTGTTCGCTTCCGCCCTGCCGGGAGACACGCCTGGACCGAGCTCTCAATCGCGGTCAGTCCGGGAATGGCCGGAATGATTGACAATATTCCTCTGCAGCCGGTACGGCACAAAAACCGCCATGACAACAAACATAAAATCGGGTAAGACCAGCGTTCAACTGTAGCGTCATCTTTACAAAAGGCAACCTGTCTGTTATTTGTTTTTGCTCGGCTAGCCTGCTAGCTTGGCCGCTAACATACAAGGGGCGAAAAAAAATACGTCTGGATGTCTGCTTGTTTATCGTTTGTTTTATTTTAAATTCGTGAAATATAACGCTTGGATTTCTTTTCATTCTTTCAACTATGATAGCTTTTTATTATAGCTAATACGTTTCCTGAGCTACCGAATGCACCTACATCCTGGTTCCGGGTCTAGTCGGTAGGTGCAGGTGCGTGTTGTTGTTTCAAGACAGAAAAAAAAAGTGAGAAACATGGCAGGCTTTCATTTTTAAAGTAAGCTTTTCAAAATGCAAATCTTATCAACGCTGCATGTCGGTAAACTAAGAGGGCTTGGCTGTGTGTCTGAAGCTGTACCTGTGAAGCGCTTGTAATAGTCGGTATTCGAGTCGTGTTATGATGTTTTCGATTCTTTTGTTTCAGTAGTCGCAGTTTCGAGCTGAATTAAAATCACTGCTTCATAAACATCTTTCCCCCACCCCTGAATAAGCATTGATATTGTATGCAAACGTTTGTGTTCTCAATAGGCTCATGTGGGACTGAGGATGGGTGTGTATATAGTACATTCATGTAGATGAAGCGTTATCATTGTCAGTGTCATAGTGGTCAGACCCCCCTCACTGGAAAACACTGGGTCCAGGTAGGGACACACCCTGAATTTGACCCCAGGCTATCAGAGGGGATCATGCAGACAATTTAGTTTGGATAATCTAATCTTTGTAGGAGGAAGCCAGAGAACATGGAGGAAAACACAGGGAGTAAACCCGAGTTTGAGATTAATCCCAGGACCACAGAGATATAAGATGGCATATCTACCTACCTACTGTGCCACCGTAATATTCTTTACGAATGCAATTAGGCTATATTTTAATCTAGCCCATTTATTGTACATAAGGGACACAGTATAAACACGTGCACAGTCTGCTATTACGGACATATGAGTATCATGTACCTCATCCAAATTACTTAAATCATAGTCAAATGGTTTTATCAGCAAGCCGGATACAGTAAAAAGATAAATCTATGAACCCGGTCTAGAACAGGTGTCGAGTACAACCTCCACATGTATGGTTGCTTGAATTGGACTAGCATCATGTGAGGGATATTCTCGACTTTCACCTAATGTCTTCTGGCTAGCCTCTGGATCCACCATGACCGTGTCCAAAATAAAGAATTTATTGAAGACGAATGAAAGTATAAATTAATCTGACTAATAAACTATACATTAAAACAACACACATTACTGCACAGGTTACCTCCCAAGATACTGTTAACACTAAATTGAAAGAGCATAACCGTAGTCTTTTTATGTTGCTTACACCCTTTTTTATTTAAATAATTTTTGAGCTACTGTATGTGTACATAATAAGGGAAGGGAATATTAAAAACATACCATATCTTTCCAAGTCATGCCCCGTCATGGTCTTATTTGCAATGGAAAATGGTTAAAAGAATTGAAGGTACTTCATGATGCAAAAATGAAGAACAAAATAATTGGAAACCTATTCTCAGCCCATGATATTAAGAATATCTCAGCACATTCATTAATGAGTACATAAAAAACTTATGTAACCTATTTTTTGGTGCTATGCTATTATATTATGACATATAAGTAGAAAATGAAAATGCTATGTATTTGGAAGGTCATTTTGATTCAGATAGGAGTTGAGACAGACCTCTGTGCCAAAACTCATTATGTTGGAGATCAAATTGTTTGAGAAGGGAGGTGGTTAGTAGACACTCAAATTTTATTGTATACGTGGCTGAAGGATTTGAATTCATAGTATCTTGTTGAGAATGAAAGAAAAGGCCATGAATAATAATTAAAAAAAACACTGACTTTTGAAGTAAAAGAGACAAATTTTGTTCTTATGATAAAGCTCAGTTTGTCTTTCTAGATGTTATCACTTTTGCCTTGGTAAAGCTAGTTTTTTTTTACATAACTGTTGCTTATGATGAAATATATTGCTTCAGTTTGTGAGGATCCGGTATTCGCAACAATTATACCAGACTTATGTAGATCTTCATTCCTGCAGTAGTCTTGTAGAAATTGTATTAATGTTGGGTCCTACAGTACAACTGAGGTAACAAGGTGGTTATCTTGTAATCAGGCCCAGTCATGAATTAATATACTGAGGGAATGAGTTAATATTTTGAGGCCATGACCTAAGAGAGATGACCACAGTTTGTGCAACTTAAAAGTTGCCACCATGTGATGTGTAAGTTGAGTCTGTGAGTTAATATGTTTTGGGGACGTCATACATAATATGTAGTCTCTAGATAATTATTTGAAGCGAGGATTCACATAAGGTAGAAAATTCTATGTCGTAATGTTGGTGATTTCAGTATGACCGTATGAGTCATTCCTACATATTACAAAATCATCTACTTGTTTAGCGTTGCCACAACTGTGCAATTTAACTCACATCAACGTGTCAGTTCATGAGCTGATTATATTATCTAGTGACCGCAAAATATTCATTTTGTGACCCGACATACAGTATATTAAACAGTAAAATATGATACAATACGAAAGGGCCTGGTTAAGGCTCGGCAATCTAAGTTACATAACGTCATTTTCATGTCAAGAACCTATAATATGACATCAGTGATGATGCAGCACTTATGAAAAATTAAATAATCTCACCTTTATCAAATTTATAAGTAGAGACTCTTTGGCAAAGCTTTTATTTCTCTAGAGATCTTGACAAGAACTAAGGAGAAGAATATGCAAACTTGACCTTTACAAAAAAAGCTAAGTCATGTAAATTACTTTACCATTTTTGTACTCATTGTATTTATAGAAGAGTGAGGGAATGTATTTGCAGTAGCAACAAAGAATTTACTGCACTTCATAAGGGCACAGCTTAAGGCAAAGTGTTGACTGTGAATAATTTTGGATGCTTTAACATGTATATATGATTTTATGTTGAGAGAAATGAGATGTAATTGAATGGATTAAATAAAAAAATTTGGGAAACTGCAACTGTATTTTTCAGGTGCTGTCCATGGTCGAGGTGCTGTGGATCAGGGGAATTTCGGCCTAGGACAGTATGGCTAGGCCACCCTGAGAAAAGGGAACAACGGTACCCTAAGAACGTCATCAATAACCAAAAATATAATTTCTTCACTTTTCTTCCTGGGGTAAGACACAATGAATGTTCACCTAAAAGTACAGTGTTTGTTTTTTTTGTCTCTTAACACAATGTTACAGGCAATTCATTTAGGACACTTGATATGGTATACATATTTTCCTAAACCTAGCTAATCTTCAGTGATTTTCTTACTTCAGCCCCTCCTTAAAACATCATTTACCAGATTTTTGTTTAAAAACGTTTGCATGGCAAATAACCTTAGATTACCTATAGTGCTATAGTGTGTGTAAGAATAAATCTGTCACTTTGATCGTGAATATTAAGGCACAACACCATGCAGTCTTAGTAAAACTAGATAATGAAGAATCTGGGCGAAGGTCCACTGTAGACTCCTATTTGTGGCTGGCAGGAATGGAACCTGATGTGGTCTTCTGCTTCGGTCACCTATGCATCTCATGATTTGGCCTACTGTGCATTCTGAGATGCATTTCTACTGATCATGGCTGTAAGGAGTGATTATATATGAGTTAAACTTGCCATCCTGTTAGCTCGCACCAGCTGCACTATGGCATGGAGAATGCTGTGCTTCAAAACCCTGAGCGATCGTTGATTTCTGAACTACTCAAATTATGCTTGTCTGCTGCCAACGACCATAACATGATCAAAGTCACTGAGGTCATATTTTTCCCATTCCGATGTTTGATGTGAAGCTTAACTGAAGCTTGTGACCTGTATTTGCATGTTTCTATGCACTGTGCATGATTGGTTGATTGGATATTTTCACTAATATGCTGATGTCCGGGTGTTTCAATTAATGTGGCCGGGGATTTATATCAGCATCACAGTTTATTAACATTAGGGCCCATGCATTATGACCTCATCATCTGGCTATGATTGTTTTTGATGTCTCACAGTGCAGATGTCATAGTGTGAGCCCAATTTTTTTTCTCTAAGGATTATTATTATTAGGGCCCAAGCACTGACATCAGCACAATGATGACATGACTATGACAGGTGATTTTGCTGCATTGCTCAAACACACTTGCACATATATACATATACTGTATGTCAAAGTCTGTGCAGTTCTAGATCTCATTGAGCTGACCAATTTTCACTATGCATGTCAGGGGCTCAACTCAACACAAAGTCAGTTATTTTGGGTCGTTTGCAAAATGCACACAATGGACACACTACATACACACTAGTGATGCGCGGGTCGGGCATCACACACTAGTGATGCCCGACCCGCGCCTCACTAATACACACACACACTACACATCCTACACACACTCCACATCTTACACAAACGATAACCGGCCCAAGTCTCTGCGCCGTTAAGATTGCAACCAAACCTGGCTCATGTGATCTCGCAACATTGAGGACGCAAAATTGTGTAGGGATTTGTGATATCTCAGCCATGCCATCATCATGTGAGTTAGGACATACACACACACTCACTTCGCACATACTACCAATCGTACACAAACACATACTACACATCCTACACACACACTACACATCCTACACATCCTCCACAAACGTTGACAAGCACTTGCGCCATTATGATCGCCATCAAACTTGGCCCATATGATCTCAAAAGTTAAGGGATTTTTGATAGGATTTAGCCGTAGCAATGCCTTAAACAAGTGGCTAATACGTTCCTGGGTGACATCATATTAAGTGACATCTGCATCCGGGGCTTTTTGGAGGTCTTAACATGGTCAAAAGGCACACAGGTTGTATGTTGGGTTGGTCCAAGCACCTGTGCCATCGCCACCCGGGCGCACCAGAAAGAGACGTTCAGCCGTAACGTGCCTTAAACTTATGAAAAATGGCTCATGACTTCCTGAGCGGGGCTTTTAAGAGATTTTGGCGATGCACTCAGGCGGTGATGGTCTTAACTTGCTCAAAAAGTGCACAGGTTGCGTGGTGCGCCAGGTGGCGATGGTGCAGGTGCTTGGCCCCACTCATTGTTGCTTGCAACTATATTGCTTGCAACTTTACAGAAGTGCTCTGTACTGAACATTTCATGCTTTCAGTTGCCTTGAGCTTCATTTAGCTCGCTCACCTTTATGCAAGGTTCACCTGTTTTTATGAGGATATGTCTTCGGGGACAGTCATACACATTTCGTCTGCAGTATTTGCTGCAGAATGAAAGGTTTTGTAAATACAGCATTTGGTCATGTTTGTATCTACCTGCATCTATAACCTTTAATAGTCATGCCAAGTTTTTTGTTTATTATAATATGATCCATTATGTTTGCAGGTGCTGTTCAACCAGTTCAAGTACTTCTTCAATCTGTACTTTCTGCTGCTGGCTTGCTCTCAGTTTGTAAATGAACTCAGACTAGGGGCTCTGTACACTTACTGGGTTCCACTGGTGAGTCGAGACTTTTTGTGCCTGTGTTGTTGGTTTTATTTTATTATTTTATTTTTTTTTTGCTTATGAAATATTTCTAACCCTTCAATATACATGCATTTATGTTTGGTACAGGGCTTTGTTTTGATCATCACCATAGTAAGGGAAGCTGTCGAAGAAATACGATGTTTTCTGCGGGACAAAGAGGTCAATTCACAGATTTATAGCAAGCTCTGTACAAGAGGTGAGCTGTTGCTTCCACTGCATTGACATGCAGCTGGATGAAGGCTGGCAGTGTTTGTCTCAGAGAATAGTTATGCTATGAATGTATGAGGGGCGTTCAAGTCAAACTGTGGACTTGTGTTGAACTATCTTTTGAATGAAAACGTAAAACTGATTCACAATAAAGAAGACACAGTATGGAAATGAGACTCTTAGATTTTGCTGCAAACATTTTAAAGAAGGCCATATAGCCATCGAGGTGGCGCAAAGCCTACTGCAGGCGTTTCTGTCAAAAATCAGCAGTTTAAATGCTCCTTGGGGAAAAACGGTCTGATGTTCTGTTTTCGCAGGATAATGCATGACCTCATACTGCTCACCACACTACTTGTACATTACAGGAACTCGTCTGGGAGTTATTGCCACATCCGTATAGGCCTGACCTCAGTCCCATTTCCACATGTTTGAGCCATTAAAGGAGTTCCTGGGAGGCCAGAAATTCAGCAATGACGATGACATGAAGCAGCCAGTCCAATCATGGTTATGGCGTACTGAGAAATCTTTCTACTTTGATGGTGTCCAAGCTCTAGTGAAATGAAGGGATAAATGCATTAGTGTAGCAGGGAGAAATAAAGGGAGTTTTTTTCTCTCAAAAGTATTATTCTGCACAATTAAAAATCCCAGTTTGACTTGAATCCCTTGTACATAGAGAGTGGCCCAAAAGTCTGAATCCATTAAAAAAAAGGTTTTATTAGTGTAAAATACCAGAACATTGAATATTAATGTATCAGAACTGATGTTTTTACATGCAGATATGATTTCTGTTTTTAGCACAACATTTGTTCTGAGCCAATTCTACCACAATTCCACTGACTTCAGATGACCCTTAAGAAAAACGAAAATGGTGTTAGGACTGGTTTTATTTGATCTTCTCATGTTAGGCCTTGTTCACACAGGCGTTAAAATCGAGTGTTTTTCTGCTGTTTGTAGCGTCCGGTGAGCGCGGATGAAGTGCCGAGGGTTTTCTACACATAGGAGTCAATGAGAGTGTTCACATGGGCTTTGGTGACGTTAGTTTGTCTGGCTGCGCATTTATACGGCGTTAAAAAAACGTTGCATGCAGCTTTTTCTTGGCGTTCAAATCCCAACGAACGCAAGGAAATCGCTTCTAGTCCGTTTTCTCCGCGTTCATTTTACGCTTCGGAGGACCGGATATATCCCATGATCCTACATGCTATAC
>JAQQZT010000015.1:18756670-18769624 GCA_030068275.1 Clarias platycephalus | reverse complement strand
TAATTTAATTAGAATTTTTAAAACAAGAAGATTCATGTCTAATATAGCAAAATGGTCCATATTAAAAGGAGGCACCTGAAATAAAACGACAAGGGCTTTTATTTTATACAGTTCTCGACACTGCCTCCACAGGTTAACAAACTACAATTTGGGCTGCAGGCTGGCGTTAGACAGAGACAAACGAACGCCAGTGTAGAAGTCAATCGAGCAACATAAACGTCTAGGACGTTCAGAGCGCATTCGTTTATCAAAAAATTTAACGCCCATGTGAACAAGGCCTTAGTTTAAAGTCATCTTGGGTCTGAAATGAAATGAAAAATATAAAATTTCATATAAGGAAAATCCAGACTTTTGGACTACGTACTGTATAGGCATGTAAAAGTGTGTTTAGTCATTACCTACTGCATACTAAGTAATTGTCTAGAAAAGCTGAATAGCTGAACTTGTAATTTGGCCTCAGTAACTAACATTGTATTTGCTTTCCGTGTGACAAACTTCACAATTAATGTGCAGAGCAGGAACATTTCTAACGACCGAGCCCTATTGTAATGTACTAATATGCACCTCAATTGTGGTTTAAGACAGACTTAAAAAAAAAATCCAAACTATCCCTTTAAAAGTGCTTTGCTCTTGTCTTCTTATCTGTCCGCACTTATCTGCACTCTTTTTGAGCACTAGCAGCCCCCCACTGCAAAATTCTGTAATTATGATTGTGCTGAATGAACTGGAAATGGAGGAAATTATATTTTCATGGAGAAATATAATGCTGAAGTGAAGGGGGGAAAAAAGCCTAAAGTTATATACATTTGCCCCATGCAAGTGCTGAGCTTTAGCATTGAGCAATGATGTGGTTCTTTATTATTTTTTAATAATTGTTTTAATAGACCATAACATTTTAACAGGGTTGCACGATTTCCTTAAGAAATCACATTGCAATTATTTTGACATGTTGAAAGTATGATTTTTTTTTCACTATCCAGAGTGACATTTTATTTTCTAGGCTAACAGCAAATAACTGGATAAGTTATCTCATTAAGAGGATGCTTGCCAATATTTATTCATGTATAACTCTAAAAATATTATAATATTTAATAAAAAAATATATAATAATATATTTAATTTATTGACAAACTTTATATGTATATTTCTATGTGTATATTACCTGTAATAAATTGCAGCCTTTTGTGATTAAATAGTTGCACAGATCCATATAGGGATTTAGATTTTTATGCAATTTATTGTGCAGCATTATATATATTTTTTGACATTTTACACTTTCCTACACCTTTTCTAACTTCACTCTAATTTTCAGTATCAGAATACAAGAACCTTTTTGATACCCTATGTGCACATTCCTGTATATGTGTACATGCTAATGTTTTGCATATGCTTCGTATGAGGTCCCTACACAGGTTATAGGTCGCTGACCTTTTCCAAACAATTTTAGTCATTAATTTGGAGTGGAGTGAAAGAGTGTTCTGCCCACTTCCAGAACTCTTGTAAAGACTCATAGGAGGGTATTGTTAAGAAGTAAATGGAAACCTTGAGGTCTGGGAAATCTCACCAGAAACTCTTCAAGTGAAATTGAATATGTACCCATAAATATCCATATGTATAATCCACGATTAATGCCTTTCTCACCGAAATACCTTAAAATAAATGCAATAAAGTAACTAAGTAGCCTGTATGCATAGACATATAATTCAATTTTATATGTTCTTTATTTCAGTTCTAAGTTATTATGGGTGCTTTATGGTATTTTAAGACAATATATTTTCACGGTTGCTTTGCTTTTGGATGGTTGCTTTGTTAATCCCTGCTTTTGTCTTCTCGCAGGAACCATGAAGGTGAAAAGTAGCAGCATCCAGGTTGGAGATCTTATCATCGTCGAAAAGGTTGGTGTGTTAATCATCTCTGTCTTTGTAAAGGTTTGAGATCTTGTGACTAATGGCATCTAATGAATGCTTGAGCTGCTTTTCCTCCTTTAGAGATTTGTAACTTGACTCTTAAGCCAAACATTATGGTGAAATTTTTTTTTATTCATTTATTAATTAATTCATTTGTAATTAAAATTAAAATAACCCTTTGTTCCAAAGGTTTATTTTAAGAAATAGCATAATGGCCCTTAGCGTAAAGTGTAGCTTAGGGCCACCAGTTAGATTATTAGTAATCCGATGTAATGACTCACTGGTATTTTGTGTTGCCTTTTGTTCAGCAGTTGCCTTTTTGTCGTGCAGTCTGTAGCTCGTTGTAAGAAGATTTGCTTGTCGGCCATGTAAACTTTGAAGACGTGAATGATCAGTCTAGGTTTCCGTCTGGCACCCTGAAGAAATGTTTGCTCAATTACCATGTTAGCAGTAAACTGAAAGAGTTCACACCTTACTCTGAATGTAATCTGAATCCTTTACTTGACTGCAAAACCATCATGTTTGTAATTGTATGATAATTAAAATTCAAATTATAACTTGAGTGACAACAGACATTTACTGTTTTTATTGTATCATGGGGACAAGCAGATTGCACATGTGAGCTTTCAGTTATTAATTTCCAGTTGCCTGTTGAACTACCAGAAAGAAAAAAAAAGTTTTGTTTTTTTTGCCTTGGGTTAGGCAATTAGGCAATCCATTTTCATTTGATATGTAGCTATGTTTGAACTTAACAGGGTAAAGGTGTTGCTGTAACTATAGCGCATGGTTACGAATACCCCCACCCCCACCCTCACATAAGCCGTGCATATAAATTGATTAATTCGCATGCATAAACAGGTGTGTGGACTTTACAAAACTGTATTTTAATTGACCAATTGCAACTTATTTAGAGAAAATAAGGTTGCAAGATTATTATATAAATTAAATCTTTGATCAGATGTTTTTACCCATAAGCCATCCGTCTCTTCAACACAAAGGGACTGGACTGATAAACACACATGCACAATCACCCTGATCTACAACCATCTCACAACTGTTCATATCTACCTACCTGAACTGCTCTTTGCAATATTTGCACAATATTTTATTTTACCTGCTATTTGCACACAATATTTTTTTTAATCATTGCTGCTACTTCAGGAATGTCAAATGTTTACTGCTTCTCTTCCCACTACCTCAAGTCATACCTCATCACTAAACTGTAACTTTATCAGGATACTGTACTAGCTTGGCATGCTGTGGTATAACGTTTTACCACTTTCTAACCTAGTTAGTTTCTGGGCAACCAACTAGAAGGAACTGAGCAATAGCACCGGGGAGGTTTTACTTACTTCTACTGTTGGTTTAGGTAATAAATCTATGATTTATGTCTCTCAGGTATTTTAAAGTCATATGGAGTGCTTCAGAACTTTGCAGTCTTAATAGACTTTGAGTACTATTAACCAGTCCAGGATGTGAATAATTTTCTCTTGGAATCACGTAATAAACAGGCCAAGTACTGCAGTGGATATAGTCAAAATTATATAAAAAGTAACATAACCTAATGATAGGTAGAGTAACTCACTTCTATAACAATCTCTCCTCTTTTCTTTACATCCAACTCTAGAATCAACGTGTTCCTGCTGACATGATCTTCCTACGGACCTCTGAAAGAAACGGTAAATATCCTGTTTCTTCATCAACCAGTCTTCTCAAAAGAAAGCTAACAAGTGGAACAACCAAGGGGAAATGTCAAAGCTTAAATTGTGGACCCTTGTCACCATTTCATCTCCAAAACATCCCTCAGTGTGGCGAGATGGTGTGCCATGGTCACACTGGTTTTTGAATCTTGGTATAAAAAAGCTTTTGCCTGCTCAGCTTGTTATGGCATGGAATAATCAAATCTCATCTTGACTGAGATTTCTTTTTGTTTTTCAAATGGCAAAGGCAGTTGGCGAGGAAAATCAAGACATGCAAAGCAATGCAGAAAATCGAAAGAATACACAAAACAAACAAATGCAAAGGGCAGAAGGACAGACTATCATCTGAATAAACAAATGACCAAGAGATTGAAATTTGTTGCGTGCTAGACAGAGTGTTGTTATTTCTAAAAAGTTCAACTGCAAGGTCATCTGGTAAAACAGTCTATGCCTGAAGAGTATTAGCACAGTTTTTTCCCCCCCTCAAGCTAATCTTGAAGGCCACAAATTCAGTGCTCATCACATTACAAACACAAACCTAGTGTGTGAGTCCTGAGTGTAATCTGAAGTTTTTTTCTTTTAAGGTGGGGGTTGAAACATGCTTGCTTGCTGTGTTGGTTTTACGGGAAGGGGTGCATTGTTATCTGCCCTGCAGATGTAGACCATTAGGTCAATTATAAAGAGCCTAGGGTTCCAGCAGGATGACACATGGGGGCAGGGATGTGAAAATCTTGCATATAAACCAAACTCTACTTTCAGTTGAATCTGTGTTTTTTTTTTTTTCTCTCTCTTTCTTAAATAGCTTTTAATAACATTTTCAGACATTTAACCTGATACTGATGGGTAAAGCTGCATGACAATGATAATGAGCTGTGTTATATACATAACATACTTGTTGGATATAATTTCATATGAAATACATAAAAATGCAAATATCCATGCCGAGACTGCTCTGGTTTCGCAAAGCACATATGCTCCACAGTGCCCTCTAGAGGTTAACAGTGCACTTTACTCATTTAGGTCAGGGCTGTTTAAATCCAGTCATGGGAGGCCAGTGTCCAGTACAGTTTGTGATTCTCCAAGCCTTAAACACACCCACTGACCTGACAATTAACAGATTATTTGAATCAGCTGAGTTCCTTTAGGACTGGATTTGAACAGCTCTGGTTTAGATCTAAATTCAGCATGTTAAATGCTAGTTTTTAATAGTAGTAGTTTTGGGGCAGCTCAGAGGGTTAAGGCACAGATTTACTGGTCATAAGGTCAGCGGTTCAAGCCCCAGATCCACCAGGTTGCTATGTCAAGTCCCATAACCCTGTCTGCTCCAGGGGCTCTCTCTGCATCATGGGTGACGCTGTGCTCTGACCCCAGTTATGCTGGGATATGCGAAGAAAGAATTTCACTGTGCAGTTATGTATATGTAACAAATAAAGGCTTAACTTGTCTAATGTCTAATGATGAACTCTTACTTCTGCTCTAAGTCACTGTGTCTGTTATTCTCAGGCTCATGCTTCCTTAGGACTGACCAACTGGATGGAGAAACAGACTGGAAACTGCGCCTCCCAGTGGCCTGCACACAAAGACTCCCCACTGCAGCAGTGAGTTATTCACTAAATTCATAGCATTTAGAAATTGAAACTGTCAAGCAGTGTTAAACAGATGGCATGTGCTTGCTTTTAGGACCTTCTACAGATCAGGTCATTTGTGTATGCAGAGGAACCTAATATTGATATCCATAACTTCATCGGTACCTTTACCAGGGTGAGTACAGATGTGCTCGTATGAGGCACTGCATTCTAAATGCTAAATGAAATCATATCAACTCACCAGAAAAGCTGTTGCAATTCTTGCTTTTAGGAGGACGGAGACCCTCCAGTCAACGAGAGTCTGAGTATTGAGAATACGCTGTGGGCCAGCACTGTTGTTGCCTCAGGTAAAGAAAGTTGTTACAGCCTTTTAGTGTATCCATGTGGGTACTTATCCTGTATGTATCTTATGTGCTCTTTTTCTTGCTAACTACAGGTACAGTGATTGGGGTTGTGATTTATACTGGCAGAGAACTTCGCAGTGTTATGAACACGTCCAACCCAAGAAACAAGGTACAGTATTATTATTATTATTATTATTATTATTATTAAGAAGAAGAACAATAGAAACAACAACAATAATAATAATAAAAACAGTGCTATTGAATTCTCTGATCTGATTGGTCAGAAATTAATATACAGCTGGGTTGATACTTTACTATTTTTTGCCCAGCCCCAAAATTGGACATTTAAAAAAAATACTGTCAGAAATATATTTATTAAATCGTAGCATTAGAGCTGATATTAAGCTCATCTAAAAGCCACAATTAGGTGGATGACATAAGGTTAAGAAAATATGACAGTGACAACACATAGTTATACAGCATTTCGGTCTTAATATATTTATATATTAGCATTAGTTTTTAATCCTTAAGACAAATCAGACATAAAACATTGCTGTTAAACTGCTTTTAAACTATTCACAGCTCTAATAAAGTGTCTTTCAGAAGTAGCATTGTTGGACGATTCTCGACATGTATAATGCCTAATCAGACACTGTTGTAGAAGTCAGCCATGGTATTGGGTATACGATCATCTTGTCTAGTGTAATTATCTTAAAAGACAGACTGAAGAATATTAATAAACAGATGCGATGTTGTTATTTAATAGAGAAAAATATAAAATTAGCCTAGAAATTCTTACGATGTCTCTGAACATGACATGCCACACCCTGTTAACTGGAAAATCAAACTACAGTGCCATCATACCACACAATTTGTATGCTGTGATGCTGTCATGTAAAGTGGAAGTTGTGAGTTTTTTTCTTTTTCTTTTTCCAAAATTTTCTCCACATTTTCTCTACATGGTGTAGATTGGACTTTTTGACCTGGAGGTGAACTGCTTGACCAAGATTCTGTTCGGGGCCCTGGTGGTGGTCTCTCTGGTCATGGTCGCTCTGCAGCACTTTGCTGGTCGCTGGTACCTTCAGATCTTCCGCTTCCTGTTGCTCTTTTCCAACATAGTGCCCATCAGGTGAGGGCTTATTGTAATAATTAGTATACTTTATACAGTGTGTGTACACTAGTGTGGTATGACAGAATAGCATGAGGAACATGTGAAGTAGTCAGACAATTAACACTATTGTTGTACTGGTAACATACCAGGAATCTGCACAGTTTACAGTTTCTTGTAAATGACAAATAGAACGTTACTTTCCCCCTAGATTATAGCATAATTTGAATGTTTTATGAAAATGTGAATCTTGTATAGGATAAGGCATTAAAGCTCATTCATATTTGTATAATATATTTAGTGGTGACATTGGCACTGTTAAGAAAATACTACTGCCATTGCTCACAGTAGCGTTCTCCATATAAAATGTTCCCCTGCATCTTGTTGTCAGTTTGCGTGTCAACCTGGACATGGGCAAGATGGTGTTTAGCTGGATGATCAAGAAAGATTCAAAAATCCCAGGTACTGTGGTCCGAGCCAGCACCATCCCAGAGCAGCTTGGGCGAATCTCATATCTCCTGACTGACAAGACAGGTGAGAATCAGATTTTGAGAATTTAAAAAAAGAGTTTCCTGTTTGCAGTTAATTAAAGGTTATAAAACCAGTAGGGAGAACACAACACACAAGTTACAAATAATGTTACAAATGAAGTGTATATGGCAAGAGCTTCAGTGGATGGACTACAACAGCGTATTGTGCTTCATTCCTTTGAGGATACATCATGCCCCGGCTTATTAAAACTAGACCACTGAAAATGAGAAGAAGAGGACATGTGATGTTTTTTTTTTTTTTTTTTAATCTTTAACGTGGACTTCTGCTGGACTTCATAATTCCATGAGCTTCACACTCATTGTTGATTATTGTCCTATAAAATAACTTGTGATGTTTTATTCCTAACTTACTGGTGAAATTATGCAGTACATTTATTTTTGTTTTAACCATTTTGAGTAGTAATGATAGAAATGTTTATTATTATTATTATTATTATTATTTTTTTTTTGCATGGATTTAAAACATTAGGTGTATCAAGGGGTCTGTATACATTAATCCAGCATAACACCATTCAGCAAATCTGAAGGATAAGGCGAAATACTTGATCTGCCAAGTAACTGCACGGCTGCCACATTAAATCTGGCATATGATGGAGGAATAATTTTTAATGATTTTAAAAGAAAGTATTTTGTATTTATAGTATATAGATTTAGACCTAGTGTTTCTTTTTTATCTTTACTTTTGTCCAATATTATTGCTAATGGCAAAGATTAAAATGTTCATATAATATTTCATGCCTCAAAACAAGTTTAAAAAAAAAGCTCATGCTTTTGAAGCTGGATTTATGCTCATTTATCTAGTGACTACTTGAGTGTGTCATCTGTGAGAGTGAAATAAAAGCAGTGTGTGGTTTGGTGTGAAAGCTGATAGCACTGAAGTGATTGTAGACAGTAGCTCAAGGTAAGTTCTGATCTTTTCAATGGAGTCTAGATGGTGTGCTCTCGGGCAAAGACGTGTCACTTATTAGAATTTAAAGCAAACTCTAACCTTTAAGGTATTTTCCCTTGACCTTTCTCATTAAAAATTTTCCTTCAGAATGATAGATGTTTCCTATGTAAATGGAAGGAAAGGCTGCCAAAAGAGTGGACAACGGAAGTGTGACTCAAACATGGCTGCAACACTGTTAAGTGGAATGGGATCTGCTGAGGTGTCAGGAAACACGTACTAAACTTTTCTGGCATCACTAATCCCAGAGAGTTTATGTCCTGATTTTAAGAGATTGAAACTGTGGACCTAGACGCAAGACCATGTCCACCACCCTTCCTCTTAAATGTTCTTTTTTCTTACAAGGAACGTGAGAGAGGTTATCTGATTAAATGGGAAAGAATGTTAAAACTACAACCCTTAATGTATGATTGTTTATTTCAGATCAAATACAATGATAAAGTACTATTAACAGTGAAAAAATCAAACAATATGACTCAATATTTTAATTAATAACAATATTTTAATTTAAGTTATATGTTTTAACTTTATAACTCTTCAACTTATTATAGATCTTCTTAGTTACATTAATATTTACTTATTACTTCCTTGACAACTCCGGTATGACCCAGATAACGAATTTTAATTAAGTTGACCTAATGGGTTAGACTGTTTCTAGATTAGATAATAAAAATTGTAACTTTATATATAAAGTTTCTTTCTTTCCTTGATTTCTAGCAAGCAATTTGAAAAGTTATCCCACCGCCAACATTTTTTTTATGAATTATAAAAATCAGTTTGACCATGTGTACCTTTAATGATTCAATGAGAGTTTTAATAATACCTTTCATCTATACCATGATTTGTTTTTGTGTAGATTGGCTACAAGTGTTTCAAGTTACCAACTATTTCATTGGCAGTCATTTCAGTTAGCTGTACTGAGTGGTTGAATGTGTTATTTCGGCAGGGACCCTCACCCAGAATGAAATGGTGTTCAGACGTCTTCATCTTGGCACGGTGGCGTATGGAATGGATTCCATGGATGAAGTGCAAAGTCATGTGTTCAGCGCATATACTCAGGTACAAAAACACATCATCAAGCAAATTAGAAAACAGAGCAAAAAATTGATCTGAAGGTAAATAAAACATTCTAGCAAACCTTATCTCTAAGGTCACGTTCTTAAGCTGTCCTCATAAAGAGTTGATTTAACTGTTGCAGTAAGTTCAAGTTGCCAAGACCTTCTATAATGACACAAAGGCTGTTTATAGTATAGGAGAGTCGAAACACATATGGCCAGTCCTTCAGCATGTGCCTCATAACCCCTTAAGGACATGCTTTGTCCCATTGACATCTGAAGTCATTAGAGCAGGAAACAGGATTTGCTTGTTCCCTGCCTCTTAGTGGCTAATTTAATAACTCTGCCATTAACCCCTTAAATATACGACCCAAAAATAGCCTGCAAAATGCTGAAGCTTATTGTTTCAACTTTCTGATACATCTGGGAGCTTTTATAACTCCTCTCTGAGGACAGAAGAAGGACATTTGACTGACACACAGTTTTTATCATTTTGTCAGTAGACTTAGTAAAGAAGGTTGAGCCTCATTAGTTTAATTAGTGAATAAGTGTAGTTTGTTTTTAGAATTTGGTATAAAATATTTTTATTACAAATATATAAAAATCAAGATAATAATATAATGTGAACAAAACAATACTACTACTACTAAGAGCAACAACAACAATAATAATAATAATAATAATAATTATTATTATTATTCAATGAGGAAATGTGTGCTCCACTTTAAATTCAGCATGTATTATCTTTTTCTTGTTTGTGCAAGGGGCGTTCAAGTCAAACCAGGACTTGTGATGAAATTCCTCATCAATTAAGGTTTTAGAATAGATTGATATTTACAGAAGATTTCAAGCACTGTACAGTGATGAGACCTTTAGCTGCAGTAAAACATTTGAATGGTGCAAACATTTTAACGAAGGCCGTACATCTGTCAATAATGATTCTGCCCGAGGTGGCTTTGAACCCCCTGCAGTTGTTCCCATGAACATTCAGCGAGTAGACAGCCTCAACCTTGAAAATCGGCATATAACTTGTCGCCAGCTTGCAGAAAAGACACATCTGTCTCTGTAAAACAATAATTCACAAACACCATTTGTACAGTAACTTGGCTGGGAGTTATCGCCACATCCCCTGTACAGTCCTGACCTCTCTCTAAGCCATTTCATCATATGTTTGGGCAATTAAAGGAGTTCCTGGGAGGCTAGCAATACAAACGTGAAGCAGGCAGTCTGATCAAGGCTCCTGCCTACTGAGAAAACTTTCTCTCAAACATTCCAAGCACTAGTGAAACGTTAGGATATTCATGGAGTGTAGTGTGATTATACATCAAAATAAAGGTATTTCTTACACTCAAAACTAAAAAAAAACAACAACTCCCAACTTGAACATTTATCATAATTAACTCCTGTAATATGTTTTGTCTCTTACCTCAACCAGGTAAATAGCCAAGCAGGCCCACATGCCTCTATGTTAATTTTTTTTTTTTCCACCCCTCTTTCTAGCCTTCACATGACCAGCCGGCATCCAGAGCACCAGCCACCACTAAGGTGAGGAAGACCATCAGTAGCCGAGTGCACGAGGCAGTGAAGGCCATTGCACTCGTGCACAATGTGACACCCGTGTACGAGGGGAACGGTGTGACCGAGCAGGCCGAGGCCGAGCAACACTACGAGGACACATGCAGGGTGTATCAAGCCTCCAGCCCTGACGAGGTAACAGACTCGAGCACACCACAGCAGGGCGCTGAGAGTTAGTTACAACACCATGGAAAGGAGCACTGTTCAGCCATGCTCTTGGAATTTACTTGTACATGTTTCATATGAAAATACATGACGTGTTTAAATGTGCCACCACCATTATCACTTAATTAAGAAAGGTGGAAATGGCGTTCAGTTTCATTAAAATATATTTGTGTAGCTCTCTAAACATTACACTTTGCCATAAAGCATGCTTACTGAATTCTTAATTTGGATTTAGACCTAGTCTGGTAGAGAGTTTAGGCTTCGTTTTGTGTTTGCTATTTCAGGTAAGGGCTTAGACTAAACAACATTTGCATAGTGTGAACTTCGTAACTTACCTCGTGTGAAGGAACCATGGCAACATGCTGATATTTTTTTAAGACTAAAAACTCCGGTATGATGGAGTACATCTTTGCTGATTTGCTTAACATATGTGGTGTTTCGTGGTTACTGCGATTATGTCAAGGTCAGTAGGGAAGTGTGGTTTGGTGGTGACGCACACCGGGCCTACACATGCACATACACACACTCACTCTCACTACAAGCAAAAGAATTTGTGGTACCGGACTATGACTAAACATAGCCCCACGTACGTCTACTTCTAGCTGCTGGGAAAGAAATTATGGATAACTGATTTAGACCATGCTTCTAAATATCAAAATTGTTTATAGTTTTATACTCCCATTATGAATCGACAAACACATGAGGTGTCATGTTTCCAAAACCACTGCTCCCAGGATTCACAATGAACTCTCATTTACAAAAGCAGATGTTTTGCGGGACTGAGGAAATGGATAAGACTTATTTACCTTTTATACGGAGGTAACTGTGTCAACCTTGTCCATACTAACCTCTTACTAAAAAAACACGATGTACCCAGTGGTCACATGAAAGCAGTTAAGTATCAGGCCTCATTTTTTGACTGTGGTGGCTGTGGTCTCGCACTGAAACCTGCTTACTTTTAGTCTCTCTCTCTCTCTCTCTCTCTCTCTCTCTCTCTCTCTCTCTCTCTCTGTAGTCCATCTGGATGCTGTGAGATATGTCATTAGCAGCTAGTTGCAAAGGGCATAAGAAATAAGGTTTTTGATCTCTCCCTAACCTCTGGTCTGGAAGTTATTGGGCAATAACTTTTGCCTCCCAGAAATCCCCCCCAATCCCCTTCAGCATTACACTAATGGATGTCATCTGGTTTGTCTTATCTTTGTTCGAACACTGAAATGTGACCAGCTATGAAATGTGACTAAATCCACCCCAAATATTATGTTTATTTTAGTTTATTTCTAAGTTGAATTTTTAGAATGTGGAGGACATTTTACTGGATGTTTAAATAAAGTAATGAGAGTCCCAATGTCTTAGAGTGTCTCAGAATGTCTTAGGAAAGGGAATATATCTGTGTGTGTGTGTGTGTGTGTGTGTGTGTGTGTGTGTGTGTGTGTGTGTGTGTGTGTTCAGCAGTGTAACAAAGGACTTCTCTTAAAACTTGGCTTTGTCTAAAAATATTATGCAGCTCATGGGAATCTAACTAAAGGCAAATATTACAAACAAGACGACCATTATGTACCATTTTTATTACTATTTATTTATTTTTAAATATATTAAACACATGGGAAATAAGACCATCAATGAATCAGAAATCCCATTTGCTCGTAAGGAGAGATGGCTGAGAAACAGCCGAAGTAAAGGTCTGAAAAATGATGCAGTTCTTGTTGTGTTTCTGATTGACAGGTGGGCAACATCAACAAGATTGGTACTCTTTTGTCCCATTTCCCTGCAACAATTAATCTCAAGTGGTCAGAGGTGACAAGTACTTAAGTTTTGTGTGTGTGTGTGTGTGTGTGTGTGTGTGTGTTCAAGTTCAAGTAGGCTTTATTGTCACTTCAACCATATACAGTTAGTACACAGTGAAACGAAACAACGTTCCTCCAGGATCAAGGTGCTACATACAACATACATTTACAACATAAATTAACAGAAAAACTAAACTAGCTAACTAAGAGGCCTAGTTAGCTGGCTAGCAGAG
>JAQQZT010000015.1:18722971-18740732 GCA_030068275.1 Clarias platycephalus | reverse complement strand
AATAGTTAAAAGGTAAAAGCTAAAAATAAGCTGATCAGGTTTAATGTAATCAGGGATATTATTATTTCAGGTTGAAGGCCTAATGTCTGCCTGTCTTTCTGTACAGCAGCACTCTCTGCCTAACTAATTAATAAAAAGAAACTAGAAATTTTGTTTACACTAGTTGTACTTCTTTAGTCATCAGCCAAATACACTCCCTGTTCGGTAAGCGGAGAGTGAATCACAGATGAGAAATCGGATGAGTAGATCAGATAAAGATAAAGTTTTGTCTTAAAACCACCCCAGCATTAAAATTAAAATTCACTTATACCACTTCAGTGCTGTTATTTCAGCTGTAAAAAATATTAACTAATTTTTTATTAAACAGTTTAGATTTTCTGATTAATATCTACTGGTGCACGTGTTTGTTTACATTGAGCAAGTGCAGGTGGCAGATCTCCAAGCACTGCAAAAGTTTCATTCAATTCTGTCCAGTGGTCGATTTAAGACGCGTCCACAGTTAGAAGCATGGACAGTATACTGTCACAATTTGCAGTTTATAATCTGGCACTCCTTATAACTTCCCTTCTACTCCACATTTTGATTTCATTTATGGTGCAGGTTTAACTTCAGGCCAATACCCAAGGACTGGCAAGGATGCTGTGGCAAAATCTGGCTGGACAGATATACAGATATACAGACTACAATTTTCTGAGACTGGTCTCAGGTCCTCCATTGTATAAAACGTAAAGATATAATTAAAAGAGCTGACCAGACAAAACTTTTCTTTTATTTATGTAAAAGATAATCAGCTGTGTTAGAGCAGAGAAATTATTCAACTCAAATATAATGAGCTAGGCAAAGCAGACCTGACACCAAGCACATACAGGACATAATAATAATATTTAAAAAAGTAAATTCCATAAAGATTTTCATAAAGACCCTTAAAGAGCACAGACAGAAACAGATCGGATAAAATGAACATTATAGATGTTCTTTACTTCAATTTTTATTTTGATCTGTTAACACCTGACACTGTGATATATTGCACTTAGGAGTCTTACAGCAATCTGAGCAGGACTGGTCAAAGTAACCGTGATTGTCACTTAGCCAACTCTGCCATCTCTGCCTCTCTGTTTCTCAGGGGATGGAGGAAATGATGTCAGCATGATCCAGGAAGCTGACTGTGGTGTGGGAGTGGACGGCAAAGTAAGAGCCTGCAATTCCAAACTTTTTGTTGCAAATATCTGCAACAATCTCTCCATGTGTGTCTACCTCATCATTATTACATACTCTACACACTCACATGTCTGGACAATTGTTTTCCACGCTTCATGTCTAATTTATGGAAGTTCTGTGCAAGTAAAAGCCACAAAACCGTGTAAATGTTTGTGACCTACATCTGGTTATATTTGTCAGTCATTGTCTGTGATTTGTCTGTCATCGAGGATATAGACGGTCTGGGATCGTTGAAACATCACTCACACTTGTAGGTGGTGGAGAGTTTCAAATGTGCTTTTTTCGTTTTATGATATTGAGTCTACAGGAACTTCAAACACTGCAAAGACAGAACTGGCCCAAGCCGAAAGTTGTGGTGGGCCAAGCGCTCTTTCCAAACGCTGAAAATGAGACATTATGAGTTGGTTAACTGATATTGACTCACCCATGACTAACATAGAACAACCCAGATTAAATTGACGTGGTTTATGTGGGATTGTATTTTCCCCTCCCGAAACACTGTAGTTCTCCAGGCCATATGATTTCAGTAACTTTAGAATATTCATGTTATATTGCATTTCTACATATTGATGACATGTGTTTTCGTTTACTCTTCAAAGAGATTAAATGCAAGCTTAAATGTTGTGTGTTTATGTTGTCAGGAGGGAAAGCAGGCCTCGCTCGCTGCTGATTTTTCAGTGACTCAGTTTAAGCATTTGGGCAGACTGCTCATGGTGCATGGCCGGAACAGCTACAAGAGATCCGCTGCCCTCAGTCAGTTTGTCATTCACAGGAGCCTCTGTATCAGTACCATGCAGGTAGCGTTTGTGTCTCTCTGTGTATGTGAAAAAGAAAGTAAACTGCTCCCTATGTTAATGAACAGGTCTGTGTTTTCAGGTTTTACATTCCAGTTTGTGATACAGTTAAGGAAACTAATCTTGAACCCCAAAATAATCTTTCTACACACCCAAGCACTGGCACGGATCATGCCGTGACTCAGATGTTAATGAGGATCGGTATTAATGAGCAGCATATGCTTCCAAAATGTTCAACAGTAGTTTGTTGAAAAAACATTGCGACACAGTGAATAAATTGTGAGGTTACTTGTCTTACTCATACTGCTAAAAGCAAAAAAGGCTTGCTGCTGTGTCCTGAGACACAGCAAAGACATTTGGATATGGTAAATACATTTTCATGATTCTGCTGGGAACATTACAGTCACTTTCCTGAATCTGTATAATCAGCAAATAAAGATTTTGAATTGATATTCCATAATGTTCCTGACTGACAGGTGTTTATCCTGTTTGCTAGTTTACATGTGATGTATAAGAAAAACAAAAAAGAAAAATCCATGGTAGTCTCTAGAAGTTCAGAGTCACACACTCAGACTTTCAAATTCTCATTAACCTGAGTGACCCAGAGGCTTTATGGTCCTTCACTTAATCACATATCTATTTTTAAATACCTTAACTTCTTTACATTTTGACTTGAGCTGTTTAATTTGGACATTATGAAACTTGTGGTCATGTATCAAGATCATCACAAGGGTCCATTGTGGAACAGCCTAGTCACTTACTTGGACAAGCTTCAGTATTGTTACTGTGAAATTAAATTGTCATTCGATCAGCTGTGATGGGTGAGAGATCCCACTTTGTCCTAATTCCTTGCAGTGCATTTGCTACTGCTGCTGCTTCTGTAAAGCCTAAGTCCTCCATTAGGTTTTGATTCTCATAATTGTTTGATGGTGGGCCACCAGAATTTAGGTTTAGACTGTGAGACACAGGAACTGGACATAAATCAGAGTCTGTCTCTGTATGTGAGCCAGATATGCTAAGCTTCTTTAAGCTCTTCCCTCCATTCTCTTCATTGCTGCATTTGGCTCATGCTTACTCCTGGCTCTTTTACTCTGCGTTCCAACCCAATAATAAAGCTCTCCACAAAACTTTTGGCCATATAGTACATTTTTCAGCATCCTTTCTCAACTCTTCATTATGATGAAAATGGAAATTCTCAAGTAAAAAAAAAAAAACATCTTACCCAGTCACTAATGACACCAGCACTGTTATCTGACAGCACGGCTTAGTGGTTAGCATCGTTGCCTCACACTTCAAGGGTGGGGGTGCGAATCTTGCCTCCGCTCTGTATGTGTGTGGAGTTTGCATGTTCTCCTCATGCTTGGTGGGTTTCCTCTAAGGGTACAAGTCACTTCCCCAGTCACATGACTTACATGCTGATTAGAATTTCCAAGTTGTCTGTAGGGTTGCAAGTTGTCTGTACCCAGGGATGTGTTGGCACCCCATTCCAGGGTATACCCTGCCTTGTCCACCAGGTTTCCCGGGATAGGCTCTAGACCCCCATGACCTTACACAGGATGGATCTGTTGTTTTTGGCCATGATTCACTTTCAGGACATCTTATGAATCACTATGATTAATTTGGTGTACAGCGTCTTTAAAGGTTATAAAGGAAATGGACATGATGAACTACAGCAAAAGAAAATGCAGTAGACTGCCAGGCCACCTGGGTCCTCACTTACAGGGTTATAGTCACTAGACAATTACTTTGATCTTGGTACCTGTTAAAAAAACAAGCACACAGGAATACACCACAGATTCAGAGGAAACCAGACTTGGCATTCAACATTTTGTATTACTATCTTGAAATCATTACCTAGAACTGTCTCAGCCTCAACAATATCAAGTGGGCAAAGTTGTGGAAACATGTTTTTAAACTTTATTCTCCATGTGAGTTTATACATGTTAATATAGGTGCTGGGGAATGGGTAGCCTATTTGGAGTAAGCCAAAAAAAATGTCTTGAACTAAGTATCTCAGTTATAATGCACAGTAGTAAATATTTGCTTGGATCTTCCTTAGGCTGTCTTCTCTTCAGTTTTCTACTTTGCATCAGTTCCTCTCTACCAAGGATTTCTCATCATCGGGTGAGTGGCATACTCGCACAGCTGTGGTGACTCATCGCACTCAGTGAAATCTCACTGGCATTTCAATTATGCATTGCATACTGCTGTGACATTTGATTTGAGCTGCCGTATTGTTACAGTGAATAAATTTGGAACAGTGCTGACTGCATAAAAGTTGACGATCGCCAATAGCTTCTTTGTAATGCTAGAAGTTATGAGCTGAGATGTTCATTTCATACTTAGGCCAAAGTTTTGTGTACTGTGTATCAGCGTTTCTAAGGCAGTGTGTGCTTGAAAAGAAATTGACCCATAGTTTTATAGCTGTGAGTCAAGGCTAATGTACCATCTTCTTGTTTCTATTGTTACTATAATTTGTCACAGCAGGAATGACGAGTTGCAAACAGAAATGTATACGTGCATGAAATAATATCTTGTGAGTGGTCTCCATGCTGTAAGAATAATTTGCTGACAAATTACATCATTATACTAACAGTTACAAATAAAAATTTTAAAGCCACTGTTTCTTTTGCTCTCCTGCATTGCTCCACTCTGACATGTATAATTGAATTTGCCAGGTACTAATCAATGTATCTCAGCATGAAATGGGATGATTGCCCTGATCATGGTGATTAGGCATATCATGCCTCTTCACGCTATGGGAAATTTTTGTTCCTCATGCTTATTTTGCATGGGTTGATTTATGGGGATATGGCTCTGTTAGCTTTGAATCCTAACATTTTTATCCATTCTCTTGAATCAAGTCCTGAACAAAGTTTTGGAAAAGTATCAGTCGAGGTTGAAACAAAATATCCCAACCCATCCGTGAACATCCATGAACTTTTTTTGAGCACTATTAAATCTATTATTAAAAGAATATGGCCCAACTGTAATACTGCTTAGAAGAGGTTGTACATTAAAACCAATTGACAGTGTAAAGAGTACATTAGTAAGAAACCAAAAAGCCAAGGGCCTCATCTCTGAAGGAGCTGGAGAGATTTGCGGCTTAGATGGGTGAAGCTCTTCAGAGGATAGCAATAGACCAAAAACTCCTGAAAGCTGGGCTTTCTGGAATAATGGTGGGAAAAAGGTCTTTTTGGAGTTTAACAAAAGACATGATCAGAGACTCAGCAAACATGAGAAAAAATTTTCTCTGTTCTGATTAGACCAACTTTTTCGCCTTGGCACAAGGTTCTTATTTGACAGAAACCCAACATTGACTCACAACCCTAGTAACATGGAAGGGTAAACCTGCCAAAGAAACCTTGTCCCAGGCTGCAAGAGACCTGATATTGGGGCAGAGGTTCACCTTCCAGCGGTAGAACGATCCTAAGCATACTCCCACAGCTACATTGGCAAGATTCAAAACCAAGAACCTGAATGTGTTAGCCAGACCTCAATCTGATTGAGAATCTGTGGTAAGACTTGAAAATTACAGTTCACCAACAGTCTCTGTCAAATTTGTCAGTGTTTGAGCAATTTTTCCCAGTAGAATGGCCAAAAACATTAGTATCCAGATGTGCAAAACTGATAGAGACAAATCCCACAAGAGTTGCAGCCGTAATTGCAGCCTGAGAAGGTTCTACCAAGTATTGACCCATCTGCTGTACAATGCCTAGACTTACGCAAGGCACTGTTGTTTAGCAGATTTATGAAACACATGGCTATTAATTCACAACATGTGTTTATTCCGCATTCTGTAGCTACTCGACGATCTACACCATGTTCCCTGTCTTCTCTCTGGTTTTGGATAAGGATGTCAAATCTGAAGTGGCCATGCTTTATCCTGAACTTTATAAGGATTTACTGAAGGTATTTGACTTTCTTTGTCCATATCACCTTACAAAGTGAGAGCTTTTATCATGACTCTGCTTAACATCCTTCTTATTTCAGGGTCGACCACTTTCCTACAAAACGTTCCTCATATGGGTTTTGATAAGCATCTACCAAGGTAAGCTGATTTGAAGGTTCATTTATTCATTGTACTGCAATATGAAATGTTTTGCGTGCATCCGACTAGCAAACCTTACCAAATTAAAAAAGCACTGGGTGTTTTAAATTGAACAAACAATTTATTTCTACCTCTAAACGAAGCATGACTTTGGAAAGGCAGTGCAGAGATTTGCTAAGAAAACAGAGAAACTCCAAGATGAGACAATGTGACAGGATTTGGGAACTCATACAGTCAATGTTGTTTTACTTAAACAAAACTCACCCACATGTTTCCCCTGTTAGCTTGAATAGTTTATTTGTGTCTATGTAGTGTTTATGTTCAATAACCCAAGGTGGTTTTCCACTTTTGCCTTTTGTGTTATTTCGAGGCGTGTAACATGGCAAGTGAAGTACTCCACCCAAACCTCACCTCCCCAGCTTACTGTTCCTTTTAATTGGTTGGTGTCTGTTTCTGGATGTTTTTTCAGCTTCTTTGGAAAAAAAAACTTATTTGTTATGTCAGGTAGAGTTTCACTTTTTAAGGTATTCCCCCATGAGAGGATTACCTTCTGGATAATCCTCTCTTCAATGGTGTTTCACTTAGTATTCAGTTAAATACTGTTACACTTGATTTTTGATATTTATCCCCAGACAATTTTTTCTTTTGATTTTAAGGGTCACGTTACTTTTTTTATGCCAGGAAGCTGTGCCATCACAAACATGGATAACGTCTCTCATCCTGTTTCGGAAAGACAATAAAGCACTGATTCTGAAACATGCAGCCTTCTTTTCTGTAAAATCCACTATATAGCCAAAATTTGGGGACATCTGACCACCACTCTCGTATGTGCTTACTGAACATCACATTTGTCCCTTAGTTCCAGTGAAGGGATATTGTGGGACTATAAGTGTTAATCGTTTATTTTCATCAATTAACAAAATAGAAAGTATTCTCAGAAGAGAAATTCAAATCAGTATTTGCTGTGACCACCCTTTGCCTGCAAAACAAGATTTGCCGTCAATTCATTTAGGTACACTTGAAGGAACTGTAAGTGTACAACAATAATCTATCTATATATATATAAACAATAATTATCTATATACTGTATAAATTAACATGTTCAATCATCATTGGAACATTTAAAATTTTGCTGCTGATCGGGCTGCCTGATTCATGTCTGAAATGCTGGCCTCCCAGGAATTCCTATAATTGCCCAAACAAATGGAAATCATTTGGCGCGATGACGGGACTGTACGGGGATGTGGCTAGCCATGTTGTGAATGATTCTGTGTACAGTTCACATAGGCAGATTTGTCTATTTTGCAAGTGGTTGACAATGCTCATGCATTCTACTTGCTGAATGTTACAGGGAACGATTGGAATAGGCTGGGCAGAATCGTTATTCATATCTTGAATAAAATAATAAAATGGTTGGACTCTCAATGTGCTGTGCTTGCAGTCTTCTGTATACCTCAGTGAGTTTTATGCCTTCTTCTAAGAGAAAGATCATTGCAAGTCTCAGTTTGGCTTGATCACTGCTCATATTTTGGTGTACCTAATAATCTGGCAGCTGTATAAATATTTACAGTGGAATTTGATTGTTTATCTTCGCCATACAAATACCTAGTTAATTAGTTGTTACATCAACATGACGCCCCGACTTGGAGCTGAGATCTTATATAAATTATTTAGCACCATGTGACCACTTCGATTTTTAGAATTTAACAGAGTGTGATATAAATAAATGTCTGATATAATAATATGGAAAAGTTGTGTGTATGTAGGTTCCGTTAGAAATGGGTTTTATTTGGTCTACTTGTCCTCTACAGGAAGCATCATCATGTACGGCGCTCTACTGCTCTTTGAGTCGGAGTTTGTGCACATCGTGGCAATTTCATTCACCTCACTCATCTTGACCGAGCTACTCATGGTGGCACTTACGGTGCAGACGTGGCACTGGCTTATGATTGTGGCTGAGCTGCTGAGTCTGGCGTGCTACATCGCTTCACTCGTCTTCTTACATGAGTTTATCGGTAAGAATTAATCTACAAAAACACATATATATATACGGTACAAAAATACTTTTGCCATTGTAATATCATTTTATTAATCATTTAAAGTGAACCAATATTACTTTATGGAATCAAGTAAAAAAACAACCTATTGTGTAATAACATACGAATGTTTATATCCTGCCAAATTTTATGCCAATTTGTGGAATTTTAATCCTGGTATCGGTCAAGGTCTCATAGCAATTTTCCATCATGGCATCCTTTTGCTCGTAAAACCATACTGACGTCAAACCGATTTGAATCAGGTGAAAGAATGCGGCCACATTCCTCCTCACTGTTTCCTCTCTATCCCGGCCAAGAGTTCACCGGAAATGGCTTTTTCCTAATGGTTTTACTTTTTTCCAAAATTGATGTTTTTTCACACTGCCCACCCAGACTATGACCAGCGCAGTGAACGCCATACTGAAGGAAATACCACTCGCCTCTGCTCGTTTCCTGCTAGATCACGACTGTGTCCAAGGTCTATGTGTTTATCACACAACCTATGTAAAAGGTTTTTTTTATGATTAAAAGTTCGGGTGTTATCCCCAAGAAGTTGTTTTCTCCCAGATTTCCTTTGTTACAGGTACATTATTTGGTTTTTAGATGGCATTTTATTGATAATTAAATGATTCTGTCTGTAGATATTAACATCCAGGGTTAATTCTTATGTTTATATATAGAAAGTCAGACACACAATCTTTATGCCACATAATCCATAATGCAATAAAACATATTGCGTTTTATTTTTACATCTTTGTCCTGTGCTTTGAATTGTTGCCATGTGAAAAAGTTCATGGCAAGTTATAACTACTACAGAATACATTTAGATTTTTGTGTCATCAATCCAAATTCAAGAACTTTTGCGGTTTCTGTGAAGGCCATTTTTTGGCATGTTGCAAGCAGATTGTTTCGTGCTGTTGGCACAAAAATGGCTGTTTCCCCCCTGCCGACTCTACCATGCAGCCCATTATTGTTTGTATCTATTTACTGTACATTCTTAAACAGCCGCACCACTTTTCAGAGAAGACCATGTTTGTGTTAGGTTGCTTGTGGATTTTCTATTGCCTGTAACCTATTTAAGCATATATATAGGTTGTTATTTAAGCAACAGAGGGAGTGCTGTTGTGATGAATATCAGCACTGCTGTAATGCGGTCGTAGGCATGAGGGTGCAGCCCTGTACTGTACTGTATTGTACTGTGCTTTTTTTAAATGAAATAAAATTAATCATTCAGTTTTTTAATTGTCCTCTTCCTCTCTTCCACCCACAGATGTTTATTTCATCACCACTCTATCGTTCGTTTGGAAGGTGACCGTCATAACGCTGGTCAGTTGCTTGCCCCTCTACATCCTGAAATACTTGCGCAGGCGCTTCTCGCCTCCCAGCTACTCCAAGCTGACCTCCTAGAACTGATCAGCAAAAACTACGAACAGAAAGACGTGTTACTGGGGTGTGTTTATTTATCTGTTTTGTGTGTGTGTGTGTGGGTGACTCACGCAGTTTGCACAGGCTTTCACTACACGCAGCAAGAATGTCAAGGACCATTCTCTATGGTTATGTCTGAAACCTACCACATGATCCCATAAAAATCTTCTCATTTGAGAAATTTGTAGTCCCGCCAAAGCTATGCAGCTTCTAGAGGGCCATCAGAGCTGAATCACAAGGGTACTTTTATGCTTGATTGCTCGAGTGAGTCAATAGTGAGGGCTAAACTGTGGAGCTGTGGTGTGTGCACCGGAGCTTTTGAGAAGCCTGAGAGAAATTCATTTCAAATTCCTTTATTTTGCAAAAAAAAAGTTAGAGAAAGTAAAAGAGGAAAGGATATGAGTGGGTAAAGAATTTATACGAAAATGTATTTGTTTTGTTTGAAAGTTAAAGATTTAACTTGATCATTTCAAAAGTATTACTCTGGAAAGTATTTCTGAAATTGAATTCAAACCCAAAGTGGTTCTAAGGATAATCTTGTGTGTGTGTGTGTGTGTGTGTTGATGCAGATCTTGAATTCATATTTGTCACTGAGCCCCTCTAGCATAGTTGCGCTGTTTTCTTTTTTAGCATGTTGTTTTGTCTCAGACGGCGGTGTTGGTTTGGGCGTAAGGTTACTGAATACCAGTGTGTTGTGTCTAAAGACCACGGTGAGTGTAACACCACAAACAAAATGCTATTTTAGCTTACAGCTCCCTTTTCTGGTCCCTCTGGCCATGTCCACTCTCGCAGTGACCTCTGATTTCCCTCTCACTCGTTGCATGAATGAGTAGATTTCAGGCAGAACACTAACCACTTTTTCCCCTGACGGACACTTTTACTGCTCCCAGTCTATGTCTTTATAGAACATATCACTCAGACTCATAGGATCAAATGCACGTCTGCATTTCACATGGTTCTATCATATCAGGTTTGTAAATGAGCTAAAATGATATAACGTGTGCACTTCATATCAATTAACTGTATTTCAGTGTGTGGATTAGTTCAAATGTCATTGTTTGTAAGCTACAATAGTGACGGTCTGCCATTTGTGCCACTTCGACTATGTGCCATAGTGACCACTTTTGTTGCTTTCAGGGGTGCCAACATTTACGGTTTAGCCATAGAATTTATGATTTTTTTTACCTTTAGTAGAGATACACGAACACATAACTCAGACCACCATCTAGGAAAACAACAAAGAAAGTGGCAACTGAAAGTAGGAAAGATGGAAAGGTCTGGTCAACCCTGACTACAGCAGGTGACATTGAATCAACATGACTGCTCATAGCATTAACTAACCCAAAACATTATGTCCACTATTGTGTAGGTTCTACTCAGGATCCCTCAAGGCATAACTCCATAAGACCTTTGAAGGTGTGCTGTGGTGTCTGGCACCAGGACATGAGCAGATATAAGGATCAGACTTGCTTGTCCAGCTTATCCATTGAGATCTGGAGAATTTGGAGCCCAGATCAACAACCCTGAACTCTTTGTCTGGTAACAACCAGCATATGTGGCTTATACAGTAATCACCATAATAGCCAGAATTCTTTTTCAGCAATTTGTGCTACTTTCTGTGGGATCAGACTGTTCAGGCTGTCCCCGTGGGCATAAATGAGGCCTCGGTTGCCGATGATACATGACTCCAGTTTACTGGTATATAATTGATAATCAATGCTATTGAGTTCACCTGGCGGTGGTATACAGTACGTGTTGGCTGATTGGTATATATGCCAGTGTTTCCATTAGGAAACACTGGCAATTGATGTCAATTCATGGACATATTAGCTTGTTAAATCTTTAACACTGACTATTAAGTTTATTGATATAATATAATTGCTAATAAAAGTTGAATATGGGGGCGTCCACGGTCAAGAAGTGTATTTCTAAGCCTCAGTTTTGTGAACCAACCTCTGATCTTTAAAACATTGGATTTTTCTCTCTTCCTGCAATTTTTTCCCCTCGCAATGTTGGCACCTCTGCATGCAAAATGCTCTCTGTCTTATAATCACTTGAAAAGTTTGTCCTCCTGGTGCAATAAATTATATTCAAGAAGGGAGTATCTAGAAAATTGCATACCAAATCATGTTCTCTCAAAAATCCTGTGCAAGAAAAAAAAACATGTATATTGCAGTAAATAATTACTGAATGAATGATAATTCAAACAGCATATTTTGCTAGGTATTGGAGCAAGGACCCATTTGTCACAAATTCATCAACTTTATACTACTAATGACTTTAAAATCTAGACTAGATTAAAAATGCTGTGTATTTCATGTGATTTCTGTTGCTGGTATTGTTATTCGTTTTGTAAATGGCAGGACTACTTTTTACTAGGCAATGCATTGTGAATTGCTGTGTTGTAAATAACAAAAAAATTGATTTTATTTATTAACATTTCTTATTTACGTTGGAATTTGCACAATGATAAATGCAGAACAAAAAGGGACAAAATAACTGAGTCTCAGTGTTGAAATAAAGATGGAGTTTTCTTATCATGGATTGAGTTTTAAGTGTGATTTTAATGCACGGAATTTCAGCAATCGAATAATAATGATTAAGTTTTGCTTTAAATTGTATTTCTTATGAATATATATCTTTATCAATTTCTCTCTCTCTCTCTCTCTCTCTCTCTCTTCACTAAGAGGGTTTACAAGGAGAGAAAGTTTCAAAAGCATTTAATTTATAGACAGGTCCGGATCTCGATTATGTAACGTCAAATGTAAAATAAGGAATAAATTGTAATTCTACGAAATCTGTGCGCAATTTTAAATTAGCATGTCTGCAAATAGTTTATTTCTTACCGTCCTTAATACACTCTAATAATGGAAATGTTTCTTTGGGCCTTTGGCATTGAGCTAAATTTTAATGGGAACCATAACATCTGTAACTCTGTGTCCAAATTAACAGCTAGGCCCCGTAATTGTTTCAATCCTCTTACAAGGTGGAAAAATACTGAGTGCAGTATTGCAGTGATGGCTGGCTCCAGACAATTGCACATGTAATATCTTAGCCATTCCAATGTGAGTTTTTTTTTCTTGATAGAGTAATATACTTTCTTACATTATTTCTAATCTCTCTAGTTAATATTGTCTTTTTGAAAACAATTTAAAATATGTCGAGTTGTTTGGCTATATCTTTTGCCATTTTGTATTCAGTTTAGTATTTCAGGAATAAATGTAATACTCTAAACATTATCACAGTTATGTTATAAAAAGAAATCATTTGCAACATAGAATTTTGTAGTGCATATTTGTCTCGTTACTTTCTCAGAGGTCATTTTATTTCTGGCATGAATATTTTTTCTGCCAAATATTAAGGCCAAAAGTACATACACCTTAATAAAATATATCTGCTAAAATAATTGAATCTCCAAAATATTGGAATCAAAATATATATCAAAATATAACTCCGCACATTTCATGTTATCATTAATGTTTTTTCAAAACAAATGATTGTGATGATTAGAATTATACTGTCAATATTTCACTTATGAACTTCTAGATGATGAATAAATTAACTTTAGTCCTGAACCCAAGGACAATGATACGTGAAAGGCATTAAGTACCAAAAATATACGTACATCCACCATTATTCCACCATCCACCCCACATACCTGGTCCATTAGCACAGTCTAAAAGTCTGTTGTGCTAGGAAATAGACCAAGATTCAAGACGAGGCTTAAAAAAGCTGGACTTAAAGTTTCCAACTCTTGGGTGAGTATTTAATCAGAGAAACTGAAACATGCTACAAATGTGTTTGACAAGAAAAGAAAGTTACTTCCGAAGATACTAAATTAATTTAAATTAACAAACTGGCTTAAAAGTGAACATATCAGACTGGCCATTGTAAAGCCCTGACCTGCCCTGAATCCTGTAGACAATTTGTTGCATGTCTGAGCAAGAAGGCCAACAAATCTGACTGGGACAGACCTGTTTTGTCAGGAGGACTTAAATTCCAGCAAAGAATTATGATAATAAATAAGGCTTCCACAAAATATTTCTAACTTGTGTTTTCTCAGGTGCATTACTGTTTTTATGCAAGAAGTTCAGAATGTGAGTTTGGCTGGTGCACCAATTTTTCAGGTGCACCAGCCAAAGAGTTGTTACATCACTTCCTGTGTACTACATTCTTCCCTTAAACAACATTAAATATTGTCATGACTTGTGAACATAAATGCTATTACATGCTATTACAAATGCTATGAAAATGCTATTACAAACTGAGGAGAATGAAAATAAACAGTGGAATCCCCATCACCACCTACATGAAAATGTAGCTGTCATCTTTTGAACACAGCACAAAAAGATACAATATCTTCACAGACGTATTTGGACTTGTCCTGTTGGGTTGCACTTACTATCACATTCTTCTCCTTTTGTCCTGACAAAAACAGAAGATTTGCTTGATGACAGACTACTTAAAAGAGACGTTTGCTGAGCATGCACACACCCTAGACAGGGTGTCTATTTATAGACTAGCCGAGTGAGAACGCTTTGATTTTCCTTTTACGTCTGCTCTTGGTGAGGAAAGCCCTCTCAAGTGTTTTACCCGTAACTTGTAAGCAGGAATAACAACATCTGGTGCTTTCAATCCTTCATTACCACAACACCACAACTAATGGTAATTGTAACCTGGGACAAAATTATACAATTAACACGTATACTCCATTGAATTCTGGATTTTGAATGATCTGGAGGTGTTGATTAATCTCCCTTAATAGTAGTGATTGTCAAAATGCATAAAATCCTATGTGATCAGAATGGGCTAAATATAGACTGATAACATTGATTAAATGGTGATAGGATCACGGGCACTCAATGGACATCACTGACACCCAAGGCTCACCTATCCGATCCCACAAAAAAGCTAATGTAGCTCAAATGGCCAAAAAGGTCAACTGGCCAATGATAGAAATGCACAGAACTCTCAGTGCACCATAGCCCGCCATTCCGAGGAAAAGGAACTCAAAGTTGAAGACCTGGTCTAACCCAAATCCCCCAGATTCCTATCTGATCGAGGTCCCTAACCACAACCCACAGCACCCAAAAGATCTGGTGCCAATGTCCTGGTACCAGACACCACAGCACACACTCCATGCCCCGATGAACCAGAGCTGCCCATGGTAAGCAGAACAGCATCTCAGAATGTACAACAAATACCTTAAGGTGAAGAAAATAACATCAGATTCTACTCCTCTTGGCCAAGGACAGAAAATCAAAAGCTCTGGGCACAGACTTATAGACCAACAATCATGCAATGATCAAAATCAGTAAAATATTTTTGCATGATATTTTGCATGGAACACCTGCTACATCTTTGGTCAATTGTTGAACGATTGAACAGGTGTTCCTATTAAAGTGTCCAGTAAGTGTTTACTGTACTGTATTTTTTTAATATCCCTCAACACGCCCAGACATTTATGTTTTGTTATTTGAGTATCGATTTTGACTTGTCCTCACTCGGATAAATGCTATTTTGTGTATTTAGTAGTTTTTCTATGAACCCTATCCCAAGGGTGTGACAGAAAGAATCGTTGAGGAGTGACACTGACTGGTGTTTATCTCGCCATCTCAGGCGTTCAGAGTTTCACCACTCCTCGCAAAAAAGCCGGGGAGGATAAATCCAGAAAGAGACACTTTTTTTGAGCATTAATCCCTGTGTGGGTGATCAGGGCAGAGTCGTCTTTTCCCATTCACACTGGAAACAGGTCGATAGATTCCTTTTGTGTGAGGGGATACTAGATTTTATTTCAGAAGCTTTAAACGATCGTTCCTACTGGTGTGGAAAAATACCAACTATTTCATTTTTTCCAAGTGGAACCATGCATTAAATTTCTTCACACAACCATTTGCAGATCAGCTTTACCAATTTTGGACAGCAGTGTTATTTCTTCCTATGCACAAATTGACAGAACTCAGCACTTAAAAATGTCACTTTTGGTCCAGTTTGAGTGGAAAACAGCCTTACTTAATGTTGGGATTTTAAGCACAATTCCGTATTTTTTTGTCTAAGCAACACTTCAGTGTTACTCACTTTCCAGTACTTATGATGGCAACATAGACAAGAAATAGTGCATTAATTAGAATGAACAATTTGGAAGGCATAATGCTAATGTATTATAATTGACAATTTCATTAAAAAAAATGGATTCCTTCCAAGGTAGCACAATGCACCATTGTAACTGTGTGAGTTTCAAATATTCTCTTTATGTCTATGATATCCACTGAATATCCCTGTTCACACCTGGTATTAACATCTATCTAGAGTACTCCATTCACCAGCAGACAGCCATAACACATAGCTGTTTACACCTGCCACTTTGAATGCATCCCCGGTGACCAATTGTGATCGGGTTTCGTACATCATTTCCTCTGGAGGAAGTTGTCGCACAATTTTATTACATCAATCCTTCACTGCATTTGTTTTCAAACAGCAATACCACTGAATCTCCTATCTCCTATTTTTGTAAAGGCTGATTTAACATTTTGATTGCTTTAATATTATAAATGATGAAAAATAAAATAATGAAAAGCTGTTGCTTTGTTTTGTGCCAGCTGTGGAGACAGCTACCTTTCTTTTTTTTTTTTTTTTCAGTTCAGTCTCCAATAATCTTATAATAATTGTGAATTTTCCCGCATGGGGTATGACACAGTCGATTTGGCCATCCTTCAGTTGATTAGATGATTTTTTGCTCGCATTGAAAATATTACGAGGATGAGTCAAAAGGTTATCCGCACTCCGGTTATATTAAAACTTCTATTGGCCAGTCACTGCTGCGCAGGTATGAAATGAATGTGTTACATCAGCTCCTTTTTAACTGTGGTGCAAGCAAAAATGGATGCCCCATGATTTGCATGAAAAATAACTTTCACATGTTTGGACTTTCACCTGTTTGGTCCCCAGAAAGCAGCTCTACAAGGAGAAAGATTCACTTCTAATGAAGAAGAAAAGACAGTGGTGCATTCATAGCTTTCAGTCTAAAACATTTTTTAATGAGGGAATATGAAAGCTTATTAACAGAAAGCTTGTTTGTATTGAAAAGCAAGGAGATTATGTAGAAAAATTGCCATTTGTCTTTCTAAAAATGTATTAAAATAAATTCTACAGCCAGTGTGTGAATAATTCTTGACTCACCCTTGTACATGATCATGGTCATACAGTATGCATCTCAGACCCTCTCTGGTTATAGTGACTGAATCACAGTCTGTCCCTGAGACACATTGGATTCCTTTTAAACCTGAAAAGTACTGTCCGCTTAGAATAGGATCGCCCAGCATGCACATTAATGCTGGGTGTGAATGGAGGCTATGTGGGTTTGCTCTGAGTTCTCTGGATTCCTCCCATCACCAAATAAATGCTGGCAGAAGAATTAACTACTCTAGATTGCACCAAGTTGTGAATGAGTGTATGAATCTTTGTGCATGGTGCTGTGCAATGCACTGGCATTCTATCTTGGAGTCTCATAGGCTCTAAATTTGTGTAACCAGGATAAAGGGGTTACTTAAGATGAATGATTTGATGATCCATTTACTCAAAGCAATTGTTAACTGTGGTGTATAAACTTTAGATTATTAAACCAAAATACATACACTTTGTTAGTAAAGTCATTAAATGTATAGTTTTCTTAACCAGAAAAAAATGACTTTTTTAGGTCATTGTAAAACCAGAATTTGGGCCAGTGGTAGCTCAGACTCTGGGTGTCTGACCAGAGAGTCATGGTTCAAGCCCCACAACTGCCGAGTCACCACTGTTGGGTCCTTAAGACCCTTAAAGATTAAACCCTCCACCCTATACAAACGAACCAGAAACATCAGGACAGAAAGACATATTTTGATTACACATGTATAGTGTTTAGCCCTCAATCTAGTATCACATCAGTTGAAAGGTACTCTTCTATCATTGTGAGCCCCAGATGAACCAGCAGTGACTTACTAATTAAAAGTTTTTTGTTTTTTTTGGAAAACATTTAAAAGACTTTATATAAGCCTTACAACATTCATATTAATTATGCTGCAGGACACTAAATAATAAAAAAAATAAATAAATCTAAAGTAAAATATGCATGGAAACCTAACTTCTTAAGTTATATACTCAGCAAAAAAAGAAACGCCCCTATTTCAGGACTGTGTATTTCAACAATAATGTTGTAAAAATCCAAATAACTTTACAGATCTTCATTGTAAAGGGTTTAA
>JAQQZT010000015.1:18689043-18711915 GCA_030068275.1 Clarias platycephalus | reverse complement strand
TGTGTGTGTGTGTGTGTGTGTGTGTGTGTGTGTGTGTGTGTGTGTGTGTGTGTGTGTGTGTGTGTCTGTATGTGTGTAAGGGTGGGTGGATATGCGTGTTACAGTATGAATGTCCTTCTCAGAATTAACATGACTCTCCCTTAGTAAGTCAGAATCCTCTGAGTTTTTATGAATCAAGATTAAAAGGAGAAGCTTGTTTGTTTTGATCTGTGAGCATTTTTGGTAAAATAAGAAAAAACAATATGATCGTATATGGTTCTTGACATGCCGGCAGTAACTCATATGCATTCTTTCTTAAGCTATCCTGAGCATTGTTTCAGACGACAATGCTGAAATAACAAGTGAGCCACTTCAATTTGAGTGGGCCAAACGCCACATGATGTATGATGAAGTGTGTGGAAATACTATATGTGTATGTGTGAGTGTAAAAAGTGTAGACGCATGATGTATAAGTGGCTGTTTATACAAATGGACAGAAGAGTGAGATGGCTATCCTGAGCAGGTTTTGATTAGCGGTTTGTCGACTGATAGCGATGAATGAATGAATGAATTAATATCCGATATGGTTAAAAGTTCGAATTGCATCTTTAGTTTAACAGATACAATCTGATTTGCAGACAGTTTATTTGGTATAATCTGTTATAAAGCAAGTGATGATAAACCGCACAGCTTTGACAATATACATTTTAAGGCAAGTTTCTATTCATGTGCTTGTTATCATTTCGATATTAACAACTTACACAAAGACTTGTACAATTAACAGATCAAAATGAAATTTATTTACTTGTGGCAATAATTATTAATAAGATACACGTTTTTGTTAGGAGTTGTTTATTTATGGAATGCGTTTAGGACAGATGACATTCTGGTTTCTCAGTAGCATGACAAGTTTCCCACAAATAGAGGAAAAAAGATGCTGATAACATCATTGGTGAAACAAGTAAATAATAAAAGGTTAAATTGTTTTGTGTATGCTCCATAATAATAACTGTAACTTTGAACTTAATAAAAAATACAACAAAACGTTCTAAAAAATCTATTTAAAAAAAAAAAGGGTCATCAGCTGACTTCATTTTATTGCCCCATCATGTTGCTGAGCCTAGACCAGACCGACATCAGAGCAACATCAGATCATAACACTGCCTCCAGAGGGTTGTACAGTGTTGACTATGCATGATGGGTGCATTGCTTCATGGACTTCCCTTCTTACACTGACACACCTATCGCTCTAGTATAGGGTCAACCTGGACTCATCAGACAACATGACCTCTTTCTATTACACCCTAGCAACACTATCGATCAATTTTCCTATGGCTACACAGCTGTTTAGTCCAAATCTTCCAGGTTCTCATCACATCGTCTGTGTGGAAATGCTCCTACTATCGCGATTCAACAAAGCTGTGATTTTTTTTTATAGTCAAGATTTTATGATACAGCTTCACCAAGCATTTAAGTGATCTCTGATCATAGTCATTTATGATTTTTATTCCGACCACATTTCTTTCCCTAAGTTGACATTTCACCAATATCCTTTCATTTTTTTAATAACATGTTGAACAATTCTTAACCTAATTACTTTAATTGTCATGTTTTCTTTGCTTGATCCAGGCTGATAATCTGATCCGTCTGAAATGACGGTAAATGAGGTTATTCTTTAATTGATATACAATATAACCGGTGGTAAATTGGTGTAAGATGAGGGAAATAATGTGCTTTTGTGGAAATCTTTTTTTTAACCCTGTCATTTAGTGCCTGGGGGTTTTCTTAGAAATATGTCATATGTACATTCAGTTCCATAACGTTTTGATAGAAGATAAGAACCGAGCAAGATGTTTCACTGTAAATACTAAGTGCACATATTGCTATCTAGTGTTATGCTAGATGCGTATATCTTGTTGTTATTATTTGCACTGCTGGGTTGTTTTTATCAGAGAGGTGGCCAACATAGATGTTTCCTCTGTGACTGAGCACTGCCATGTTTTGCATATGAAAATTCCCCTGTTCATCTTTCTGTTAAATAGGGACTTTTATTTACTTTAAGGAGAGGAGGCATAAAGAATATTTTCATAGTGAAATTGTTAATTTATTGTATGAGAAAATATATAATACAAAACATGCCATCCATACTATATTTATCTGTTATTACGGACGTTATTTGTCTTGGTTTATTCTTGTTTTGGAAATTTTACTAACTTACAATAGAATTTCTTCCTGGTCATTGGACCTGTTCAACGGGTTATTCCAGGTAAAGAAAGTTGTAGTTGTTATAATAGCAATAGCTGTAAAGAGCCCTCACTAGTGACCTGTGGATTTCCTGCAGACCTTTAGAGATTAAGGCACAGCAGAGGGAAAACATCTGTGGATTGTAAGACAGTACAGACTCTCCTGGCTTGCATTCAAGCTCGCAGGAGATACTAAATTTTCCAGCAGTGGCTCTGCTTAACCATGCGTGTAGCGTTCAGGCTAAATTAGTATCCTGGCAAGCACTGTGCATTGCAACTCGCTGCTCACTCAGAGCGAGTGTAAAGTGGATTGTGTCTGAACATCTGTGCAGCTGACTCCTTCTTTTTCTTTACTTGGTTGGTATTAAAGAAAGTCTCTTTTCCTGTTTAAACTTTAAACTGTGCTTTGTTTTTATTTAAGGTCAAGAGCGTTTCAGGATTGGTGATAGTATGTGTTGTATGTAGTTGAATCCTGTAAAGGGAAACATCAGTCACATCAGGGCAGATGTTTAATGATTAACAGGATCATTTGTTTTATAGTTTTTTTTTATCAATGCCCACAATTAACCATGACGTTTTATGATGACGTATTAATCATAATTATTATATAGACTTTTTTTTATTATTTATTTTTTAAAAATCTTTTAGCTACATGGATACAGAGGCAAAGATCCCCTTGGGCTGCAGATCTTCATCGGCACGGCAGACGAGCGAATCCTGAAGCCCCATGCCTTCTACCAGGTGCACCGCATCACAGGCAAGACTGTGACTACGACCAGCTACGAGAAGATTATCAATAGCACAAAGGTGTTGGAGATCCCGCTAGAGCCCAAGAACAACATGAAAGCAATGTAAGCGAGACATGTGTATGTGGGATTTATGTTATTACAGTATAAAAGATTTAGTCTCTGACCGCATATGAAATAAAAATGTAATATGACATGCAACTCGCTGAATGTGCTACTAGTGCACTGTACATGTGCCACTCACTAATTATGTGAAAAATTCTGAAGTGACACATTTATTCTGGTTTACACATTCAGGATTTAAGAATAAAATTAAGCTGAAATCTTGTCAGAGGAAAATTAGAAATTAATAGAGCATGGAAATAAAACTATAATAAATTCATATGAATTCATGATTTTCAAAATGATCATAATATGAGTTACCCACACTTAATGATGCCATCCTAGAATCGACTGCGCTGGGATTCTGAAGCTCAGGAATGCTGATATAGAGCTCCGGAAAGGCGAGACGGACATCGGGCGGAAGAATACTCGTGTGCGCCTGGTGTTCCGCATCCACATTCCCCAGCCAGGGGGTCAATACGTGTCTCTCCAAGTGGCCTCTCTTCCTATAGAGTGTTGTGAGTGAAATGGCTTTTTGATTAAACCTTAATTGTTTTGAAATATAACTTGGTTCCCTCTTTTTCATATTCATAACATTCACTGAGCAAACGAATGTTTACAACACAACTGAAGCAGCAATGAGTCTGTTCGCACACTGGGCTTCTGTGTGTAGATGACCATGCTGTAAAAAAATTATAGCATGGAAAGTTCATATTCAGGAAAATATTTACTTTGCTATCCTAGATTTGTGTGAATTCTGTTTTATATATATATATATATATATATACAGGATACTGGCAATGACAAAATAACACATTTGAGGTGTTATATACGTATATATACTGTATATATATCGTTGCCAGTATCCTGTGTCAATGAGGAACAGACAGGATCTGGCTAGCATATTTCCTCCTCGGTTAGGAGTTTGCTGTTTTTGTTGGATTTGATGTGAAGAAGACAGGAAAACTAAATCTCAGAGTGCACCTCGCTTCTTTCTCTTAGGCATGCATTATAGGCGCAAACTGTGTTTGTTATGTTTGTTGTGTGTGTGTTTCCACTCACTCCCAGAAAAAAAATTGAGGAAGAGAGAAGGACAGTGACAGTGAGCAGAAAGAGGATGCAAAACCCAAGCCCCATAAATAGGACACCACCCTGATAACGCAACCTGCTGTTTGCTCAGTCCTTCTGGGCAGGCTAGCCATCTCTGCTTTATTTAGGATCCCTGTTTCTAAGTATTATGCACTTGACTGACTCAGATCATAGTGTGGCTTAACACATCTGTCCAAAGGTCACTCTTATTTTGGTTGAATTTGCTTCGACGGATATTGAATTCAGAGTCGTGAGGTGATAAACCAGGAGAAGCTGCTTCCTGGTTGCATAGCTTCAGCAGTTAACAGCTTTGCCTTTGTTACTGAACAAATAAGCGCAAGTTGTCACAGCTACAGTATGAGGAGCTGATTTGGTCTTCTTTAATGTAAACACTGTAAAATCTTGACATGGTTACAAATGAAAAGGTGTCATTGTAATTGTTTTTGTACGCTTTGCTGTTGTTGAAGACCTTCCAGGATCAGACTACTATTGAGTTTGATTCAACCCATCAGTGTTTTATGAAACTTTGGTTAGTAATCAATCTTATTGACAGAATCGATTGACAGAATATGGGTACGGAATTATGGGTACAGACTATATTTATTCAGCAGCTGCATGTCTAGCTTATGCAAAGGTCTCTGAGTTTCTTTGTACTTAGTCTACACCGTTTAGAGTCATCCTGTGCTTTGTTTCAGAACATTGTTTCAGTACGTACTACAAGCGATGTAATGGATATTTACCAAACGAGAAGAATATTTATTGAATCATCCATATTGTACTTCCCAACAGCCCAAAGATCTGCACATGAGCTGCCCATGGTGGAGAAGCAGGATATGGACAGCTGTTCAGTGCTCGGTGGTCAGCAGATGATCCTAACTGGGCAGAATTTCAGTGCTGACTCCAAAGTTATTTTTATGGAGAAGACCCATGGTAAGTGGCATCATACACAAGAAGTCTTTCAGAGTCTTTCAGGATCAGAGACCAGAGAATTGTCATTACTAGAATTTGGCAACATGTTAAAGGGGAAAATTGGGGCCCTGTTATGTGTCCCTACAAATCATGTTTATCCCCTCAATTTCTGAAACTTATAGAACCGAAACCAAAGTGCATTCAAATAGTTTCAGCATATTTTTCTGCCCTTTAATTTCTCACCCATCTGTATGCGGAAAGTATATTGTGATAAAAAATTCAATAAATCATTAATGAGTCAGATGCTTTCATATAATTAATGATATTTCTGTTAAATGTTTATTCATAGTTCATCAACAGCCCTGCATCACAATTATGCGTATGGCTTCGTTAAAGTTTAGAACCAAAAACATTCAAAACATTAATAAAATATGAACACATAGTTACTGTAGGGTTATACTGTACACTGATAACTCATTTCCAATTATCAATCACAATTAACACAGCAGAAAAGGAAAAAAAAAATCTCTAGTTGTGTTTCGCATATCACAGTGCAGGAATGACATTTGAATTGTGACCTTTTCTAATCTTCTTTACTCACATTTGCATGACATTTAGATTCCTGGTACAATGCAGTCTTGTGCTCAAGCAGGCCATTGAACCCTAAAGTCTTTTTTAACCTGTATTGAAAAAAGATCTATTGCAGGGAGTAAACAAATGAACGAATGAATGAAGACTTAACTTACTAAGTAATTAAACAGTGTTTTCTTTATATGAGTGGGTGGTCATGAGTGATGGCTCTTGTTATCCGCAGGTGCCACTGTTATTGTGTACACATATTGGTCCATCATGCGTAACATTTTTTTTTGGGCTATGACAAAAACAGATGGATTATTGAAAGCTGCTTTGCCCTTCATCTGAGATGTGAAGCTGATGTACATGGTTTAAATATCAGCTCTGTTTACGAATATGGCCATAACAGGTCAAGTTGAGTGTATTATCCCTAACACTGAAGCTCTTATTGAGGACGTGTTCTAAATTTCTACAACATACAATGCTGGTTTTGTTATTGCATATTTTTTGCATGTATTACTCATAACTTGTTTGTTTTCCCTCAAAAATTCCTAAATTTGCTGCCTGGTGTATCCAAGGTGCGTCGTCTAGGTTCTGTTTGTTGTCTGGCTCATGACTAGATTTTGTTTATGGTTCTCTGAGGTGTTTGAGGATACAGGACTATGGTAAGGTGCTTAGTCTGTCGGTGTATAGCTGTGACTCAGAGAATCCAGAGGCTGTCTGTTCAACACAAGGGCAGCTTTTGAGACATTTAGACATGAACCCTCTGGGGTCTGCTTCAACAGGAATTCTTTCACTCTCGTGTATACTGGCTCGCTCGTTCACTCACTCGCACTTAGCAAAATATCATCTGGGGTTCCCTCCTTCATGATTTTGCTTTACTGTAATGGCTAATTTTGCTTAAAAAAAAGTCAATCCTCAAGGAGGGAATGCCTTTGTTTTGGAGGGTTTCTCTGGATGACAAAATACTCTGGAACAGTATGCCTCTGAAATCCCCCTCAATGGAAGACAGCTGTCTTTGGCCAGCACGTTTTTTTTTTTTTTTTTTGGCTTCTACTGATGTTGCTGTACTCATTGAGCGAGGAGCTATGCCAAAGTTGGGCTTCCTTCCCTTAACAACTCCACGCTGCATTATATTAGAGGGAAAAAAAGAACTCCTGTAGAAGTAGAAACTGCAAACAAACAAAAAACACACACACAAAAAAAAACATTGATCGTCACCTGTCGTGAGTGAAATAGAGTGTGTTGATCATAAAACCAATCTTGAGAAGAACCTGGCAATATCCGCGGAATCCCCCCTGTCTTCTGCTGACTCATTTGAGCCACATGTGTCTCATTTTCAACCGTAGATGGGGTTTCCCAGAATCGATGGAAAAAAAGTCAAAATGATTAATGCCTAATGAACAATCCTATTGGAATGTTGTATTTGGTTGTTTTTGAGGCTTTAGAAAAATATTAAACTTGAGATCTATGCTAGCTTGGCATATATAATTATGATATCTAAGGACGTTTGAAAAGAAGCCCAAAAGAACATTAGCATTTAGACTTGCACTCTATTTGTGAATTCCCAACTTTCTCAATCTTTTCAATGTCTTTCAGCTTAAATCCCTCTCCTCTCCATTTACTTAGTTATCAAACTCAGCGAGGAATGCCATTAAAATTCACAAGATAAACATGTTATCCTTTACCTTCAGCTGCATTAGGCATGTTAGAGGAAGTAGTTGAGTTTGCAGATATGATCTACCAATGCCATGTCTATCGTATCAGGCATTGGAGGTAGGCAACAACGTAACCTGTGGTACTAACAGACAAAAGAAGAAAAATCACCTGTATTCACCTGTCATGATAAAAACAGGGGACAATGACAGTATATGTTAATGTTTCATTTTTATATAAATGTTTAATAAACTCTTATTAGATGTACAAGATTCCCGAATCTCTGGTCTCATGAGTGCTAATTAAAATTTTTTTTTTTTTTCTGTTTGTCCACTGAGATGGACTGGTCTTTCTAAGATGAACCTTAATCAAACTTTTTTTTTTCTTTTTCTTTCTCTTAACTCCATTCTTAGATGGACAGCAAATTTGGGAATTGGAAGCCACAGTTGACAAAGACAAAAGCCAAGCAGTAAGTACAGTGAATGTCATAAGTTTTACTTTCTAACAACACAACACCTCTTTGTAACACCTCCCATATTACTGTCACATATGACTCTCTCATAAATGCCTGTCTCTTAGTTAAAGTTGTGCTTTATATTGGAATATTTGTAAAAGTCACAAGAGTGGGTGATCTAACATAGAATGTTTACAGTATAAGATATAAAGCAGAATGTACATGTGTGAATGTGTAAAGGTGAATCTGGAATGAGGAAACACAAAACACAAAGTCGGCCCTTATGATAATAATTATAATAAGTTACAGACTGTTAGACTTTATTACACTGTTATTTTTTTATTACACCCTAACCCTAGGTTCATACAATATTTTATATTCATTTTCTGCCTTGGAGATACTCCAAAACCAGTGGAGTTTGCAATGAATTGAAGATGAATTCATGTCTACATGAATTACTAATACAAAACATATACTATATGTCTTTTTCAGAGCATGCTGTTTATTGAAGTGCCGCCTTACAGAGACCCAACCATCTGCCATCCTGCAAAGGTGAATTTTTATGTGATCAATGGGAAGCGAAAACGCAGTCAACCTCAGCACTTCACATATACACCTCTGGCAGGTACACTGTTCAAGTCAAGCATTTTCAATTCCTAACCACTGCGCAAAATCATTCACATCTATTAAGTAACGAAATGCTTTTGTATTATCTTTCACAGTTTCTACCATCAAAACAGAACCACTGGATGAATATGAATCTGGACAAATTGGATATATGATGTCCCACCCCTTGGGCGTTTCCCCACACTCCTATTACCATCATAACCCTCGTTCAGTTCTCAGCTCGGACAATGGCTTACTCCCCAACATGGCTTCCTGTCACCAGAATCATTCTGGAATTTCCCCTTCAGAACCCTGCTTTCAGCAGCACATAGTGTACCCTCGAGCCGAGAAAAGCATAGGGCCCGGCTTATACATTCAAACAGGAGTCATGGTGCCAGAACCACATCGTTCTGTCCTGGTCCATACTGGTTCTCCAGCCAAGTCGGCTCACCCGATTGGCCAGCATCCTGTCATCCAGTTTTCCCCCACCAACCAGCACTTGTTAAGAGGCAGCGAAAATATTACTCCACCAGCCCAGGAACATCAGAACCTCTACTGTGATGACTACAGCCCACAAGGAACACAGACAGCGGTGGCTTCACGTTCTCCTGCTCCAGCACAATCTCCCCAAAGCCAGCATTATGCCACCGTCATTCAGCAACAGTCATACACAAACAGGCTTCCAAAGGACAAGTCACCTCCTGGGCATGACCATCCACAAAGATGTTCCTCTGCTGAGGAACAGAGAGCCCCTCCTCCTGGACGAGTCACTGTCAAGCAGGAGAATCTTGACCAGGCCTACCTGGATGATGGTGAGTCTGTTTAGCATGTACAGTATATTGGCATCATTTGTACATTTTCACTACTTCAGTGTATCATGTTAAATAAACATATTTATATATTATTATACAAATAGGATGCCAAGGGGGTCTAGTAAGGGGTTATTCCGTGGTGTTCAGTGCTGGCACAAAGATCAGCAGTTGGCTGCTGTGAAACAATAGCAGGAAACTTGCATGTCAAGTCTTTTCTCCAGTGTCGCATCTGTTCTTTGCAATCCATTTTCAGTCTTCGCATATGCTGAACACATGTGTACAAATATTGTATGTCCCAAGCATACAATCTAAAATGAAATTTTCCTTAGCCCCAGGGACAGATTAGTCCTGGGCCTCTGGGAAGGAAACTATGTACTTTTTTCTGTTTTCTTCCTCACAAGATCATCCAAAGATTAAAAGCCTTAACTGAAAAGCCAGAAGTGACAGCAGAGTCACTGAGTCTTCTTTTCAGAGATTTTTTTAAATCAACACTTTTAGGAAAATGAAAGCTTATCCAGCTCCAGCTGAAAACCTTTTTAACTGAACTGACTGTTCATTTATTATTATTATTATTATTATTATTATTATTATTACAAATTCATACTCACATGCCAACACTGTGTCCACATTTATGTCAGATTCATTTTTTTATTAATTTTATTTTATGTTTGGTGAAGTTGCTCATATTAGTAGGTATTTTGTGTGACTTGGCACATGACTACTGACTTGGAAGGTCCCAGGTTCAAACTCCACCACCACCAAGTTGCCACTCTTGGGCCTTGAGAAAGGCCCTTAGCCCTCAACTGTTCAGATGTAAAATTAAATTAAAATGTATACCGCTCTGAATAAGGGTGTCTGCCAAATGCTTTGAATGTAAATGCAATAGGCTTAAGCAAAACATAATCTAATGAACATATACAAATCCTTTGCTATATACATGACTTCTTTTAATTTTACATATGTGAAGGCTTAGCTGATCTGTATCAATTTTAGGGGCTACCAAACCATAAAATTCAGTGGTGGATCCCGTGAAAAATATGTTAATATTGTTATTGTACTGATTTTGACTAATTAATGGGAACATTTTCAAACCAACAAAAGAAAAGAAAACAAACACACAAAAAAGATGATTTCTTGGATATTTTGTTATGATGTGCAAAACAAGTTCTATGGCAACCATTGTCAAGCAGTGAAATTGGCAGCCTGGCAGAGCTGAGGAAAGCCTCTTTGTTTGTTTTACTTGGCCAGGGCTTCCCCTTGGCCTTACACCCCTCAGTTCTGCAGGGGAACCCATGAGAAGATTTTTTTCCACTGAATATGCTCTTGCCAATATGGCATGCAGAATTCCTATTTGCAGCTGTTGCGTTCCTTCAGAAAGCTAGCAACCCAATAAGATAGGGATCGTTTTAAGCACTGCAGAAAAAGGGATAGATGTAAAAATATGAAGTCGATGAGGAAAAGAGGACTACAGGTAGAATTTCTTCTCTTGTTGCCACAATAATGATACATTACCATTAGAGGTGCATCCTAAATTCTAGCTGTTTTTATTATTAGGTATCGGCCCTTGAACCAGGTACCAGGTTTCATGTCCAAGAGCATCTAGTAGTTTTTATTTTCTTTTGGATACATCATGAGCCACCATTTGAGGATTCCCACTGACCATTTTGTAAACATCAAAGCGTTCTAAAGGTGGGCTGTAGATGCTCATTATTCTAAAAAAAAAAAAAAAGGCTTTCACCTTCACACTACCCTGTACACAGAGTAGCAGTTACTAAATGAGGTAGGTGTGGGTCTCAAGGCACAGGAAGGACGAGAATTGAAAAAAGTCCCATATCTGCTGGTGCAGAGGTGGCAAGGTATTGGTTCCACCTACAAACATTTAAGTGTTTGATGTTCTCTAAAACCTTCACACAAAATCACTTTTTATATGAGTCATCCAGGGTGCCTTTCTGATCTTTCTTTTTGTTAGCGGCTTTGCTAAGGGGTATGAGGGCTTCTGTGGTTGTGTCTGATATGAAACTTTCTGCAGAAACTGTGAGGATTCATTTTTCACTTTGAGCAAAGATGATGAGCGCCTTTCTAATGCGAATAACTAAGATATCCAGCATATGTCATGAACCGTTTCTGGAAAATTACCTTTCTTTTTTATAGCCATATAGTTAACCAGGTGTCCCATATTATTATTTTAAAATGAATGGCCTAGATATATTATGCACTTATAGGCACTACAGTATATGGCCTTCTCCTGGTTTCTTAAACCTATTGGATATACATTTATGAGTAAGATGAATAGCCCATACTCTTTTTTTCTCAGGTTTATAACCCCAAAGCAAAGAGAAAGTTATTTTCGGATGAGAATGCTGTGCGCATACTTTTGAGTTGTTAGCATTCTTCACAAACTAAATTTAGAATCCTACATACAGTATGTAGAGTAAACGTCTTTGATTGGAAAGCATATGTTTTTGAATGAATTTTGCATATGAGAGAATAGATGTTTATTATTATTACTATTACTATTATTATTATTATTTACTTATTTATTTATTTACAATGATGTGATCATTACAAATGAACACTTAAATGATGTCTCAATCAGCGAGCCTTCTGGAAACACAAACCAACAAGCGTATATGGAGCTTGTCATGGAAGCATCCCATGTATATTTTGTCTTTATAAACCATAAATAAAATTTTCCTATTTGGCTAATCTGTATTATGACGGAGAAAAGAATTACGAGGTGGGAGACGTAATAGTATTGAATAAAACACAAAATCGACAAGTCAGTGTACAGTACAGTATTGGGTCTTAAACCACCCATTATTTCTTCATATAAAAGAAAATAACATTTTAATGTATTTTTTATTATATTTTATTAAATTATGCAGATTAAATTAATGGAATGTGAACAAATGTTTTATTGTGACAGGCAGCAAAGTACAATTTAAAGATACAACTCAAAACTGATTGTTTAACAATCTCAATAGCAAACTTATTTCCACTCTTGTCTGTTCCAACCACTCAGCATCACCAGCTTGACTATCTGTCATCATCTGCCCATGTTTTGCACTGGTTCAAGTTAGATGTTTTTTTATGCTTGAATGATTCATAGGTCAGTGTGTGGATTAACAGACATCTAAACATACCTCAGAAACTGGTCCAGTACAGGGACTGGACTGAAAATTACAGCCAAAAACTTGCTAAATTGAGAGTCAAAAAAGTCCTTCAGAAAACCTGGAGAACTATTAAACTATTAAAAATTCAAACCAGGAACAAATGAGGGGTGGCTCAACACTTTTGCAGAGTACTGTACGCACAAACGTATAATATCTTATACCATATAGTAAAAATACTTTTAGTCTTATTCTACTTAAACAGATAATTCTACTACAAAATCTGCAAGTCTACTTGTGTGTAATGTCAAGACCAAAAGCCTGTTAAGCTTTCCCTTTGTTGTGCGGCATCATTTATGACCAGGTTGTGGTCAAGGTGGCTACAAAACAACAAAAACCCCAAATGGTGCATGCAGAAGACCATCACATTTTGCTACTGTTGCCATAACATATCTAGTGCTCTACCTTTAAACATTTTTTAAAAACTTATATAAATTTTTTAATGAGCCTCTGTCCAGACATAGGACACGGTGCACGGTCAATCAGATTTAGAAAATCTCATAATAACCTTCACAGATTTGCGTATCAAACCTTGGGAATTAACTTTCTATAATCTTTTGTCTTAAATAAAGATAAGGGTTACTGTTAGACTTACTTTTAAGTCTAATTGGGCAAATTTCCAAAGCCACATTTGAAAACTTGTTTAAAAGCCTTCCAAGCCTTCCAAGAAGAGGATCTAGAACGGAATGCAATTTGGGATGTCATGATCAGACCATATAGAGTATGTTATGCCCTAATAAAAAATGTGTACATACAGTATTTATAGTTCAGTATAGGTCAGAATAGGTGTTTTTTGATATAGCAATATTTATGTGACTCAGTTACAGTCAGCCTACGTTCTCAGAAATAAATGGTACCATTTCACATCTTTAGGATGGTGAGTATCTTTGACATAGAAAAATGCATCTAGTCCTGTATTTTACTCATTCTTAAAACAGGTCCCAGAGGTCCCCCAAAGTGTGTCTGTTGACGCTCCAGTGAGAATACCCCTCAGATAATGTATTTTTCATACCTCCCTTTATTCCCCTCCTCCTCTGAACACACTGTTTCAGAGTGTATGTAAATAAGCTACTGCTGAGCCATGCCGACCAAAACAAGCTGGAGGTGCGGTATCTTCCTGTATAAGGTCACAATAGGGGGAGAAATATAACTGGCTTCTTTAAGCGAAGGCCAATACAAAATCGCATGAAGACAAAAAGCAGGGATTTTTAAAAAAGCTGCAGTTTAGTCCTCTATATTCTAAGAATACACATTTTTCATTCATTCACCGCGACCAGTACAGCTGCATAATTTATTGCAGTTTTTTCATTGTCTGTAATGTGAATATGAGCATTTGACTTACTCTGCACAGTATGTGACCTTATGAAGGTCAGTGCTAAAAAGGGAAAACGGATAAATATTAAGATCACGTGGTAGACGCTCACCACAAGACACCCAGCTTGTTAAACGGAGCTTTCGCTTTCACTCATCTCTTGCTGATTGACTGTCAGATGTTGCTGCTTAGTAGTGTGGTAAACATTTGACTTAACCACTGAGCAGATAAATGTTAATCATAAGGTAAAAGTCTTAATGTATGTAGTTTATCCATGAACAAACTGCAGCCCTGCCTTCTGTTCTAATGACTGGTCCACTTGTTTGCTTTCCGTAAAATATTCAAATTCACTATCAATAATTAAACCGTCACTGGGCTGTGTTGCATAAATGTCACACAGATGTTTCACAATATCTGTAGCAACACATTAGTTCATTTTCTTGCACCATGAAAAGGGAACTGATGCCTGAACCCTGTGTTAGGTATGGGCACTGACACCACACTGGCAGTAATACGGGCTTTAGCATTGTGCTGCAGTTCCTGGTGGTTAGATGTGAATAGTGACATCATGGTGAGGTGAAGACGGGGCAGGATACACAAATATGAGACTGTAAAGACACATAGAAAATATTCTTGACAGGGTTATTTTTCATGTGATGCACATTCTCACATTCAGCTAGTGTCATTTTTTTGTAGAAGCATATGTGTGTTCTCATGCAGTTCCGTTTCTTATGTCTGTTGTTCACATTCACAATCTGAGACACTGGTTGTGGGTTAAGGAGTCTGATATTTGGCAAACTATTTTAGTCAATGTAAAAGCTCAGCAATGCTTGGTATCATTTTTTAAATAATTACATTTTCATTCTAATGTGTAGACAGGGGTGTTCAAGTCAAACCGGGACTTTTGATTTTGCAGAATGATAGAACACATGACAGAATGTTTGCAGAATGACAGAATTTAGCAAAATGATTTTGCAGAATGACAGAACAAATGACAGATTTTGCAGAATGATAGAACAAATGACAGAATTTTTAATGAGTGTAAAAACTACCTTTATTTCTCTATAGAATCCTTTGCTACACTATTGCACTTACAGTATACAATCAAAGTAGAAAGTTTTCTCAGGATGCTGGAGCCATGATCGATTGATTCCCTTATGCAATTTTTACTGCTGAACTTCTTTAATGCAACAATCGTGGAAATGGCCTGGACTCAGGTCAGGACTGTACTATGGACATGGCAGTGACTCACAGACAAGTTCGTATAACGTGCAAGTGATATTTGTGAAAAATTGTGTGTATAGTTCCCACAGACACCTGCATCTCTTCCGCAAGCTGGCAACAAGTTATGCACCACTATACAAGGATTAGGCGTTCCACTCTGGTTGATTCACGAGAACGCTGCAGTGGGCTCGGAGCCACCATGGTTGGGATTGTCATTCATGGATGTACAACCTTCTTTAACACATTTGCACCATTTAAATGTTTTATTGAGGCTAATAGTCACCCACTCTCTTCTGAGTGACACTGGATATTAAAAATTATAAATCATTACTCTTCCACAATTGTTTATTATACAGTAGAGTAGAGTTGTTGTTCACAGTTACAGTTTTCATAATTACAGCAGCAGTTCTTAGTACAAGTCTGCAGTATCCCACTAAGGTTACCTACTGAAACATGAATGAGCCTTGGCCATGAACTTTTTGGGAAGTGCATTCTTTATGTTATGCATGTGGCACTAACCACAGCAGCAGAAAGTGATACAGAGGTGTAAAAAAAAAAAAAAAAACAGAAGCAGCATGTCAAAATGAATCAGACATGTCTGGAGGCTGAAGGGAGCCACAGGAGTAGAATTTGTCAGGCCGCAGTAGTACACATATATCTCAATAGAGAGTGAAAGAAAATGGATGAATAGTTTTGTTCTTATACTGCTGCATTAAAAAGAAAACTATGTACAAAGGTACAGTATAAAAAGCAGTTCAAGCATGCAGGCTGGCAAACAGTTTCCTTCTTCAGAACCACTCAGTCTTTGATTTCAGAGTCTTTGTTCTAATTTTGTTATTGTGATGGAAACTATGTTATGACACTTATAAATTATGTCAAATGGCTCCTATGGGGGGAAGTTTTGCACTGAGTTGTGTTTGATCATAACAGTCAGCAGAAGGGTTCTCCGCTGCTCAATCCTTCTTTTTCCCTTTTCAGGATTATGCAAAGCACCTCAAACACCTTGCTACTATTCTTAGCATGCAGAAGCTGTAAAAGTTTCCATGTATGCCCTCCCTTGTGGTGAGGATAATGGAACAAGTGGAAATGAGGCTTCACTGAGTGAGTGAACTAAGGCAATGTACTGTAAAAGTAAAGTGATTCTCCCTCTTGTGGCCAATTTCTTTCAGTGCAGAAAAAGATAGTACAGTGCAGTTAAAAAAAAATAGAATATAGTGAAAAAGTGAAATTTTCTTTCAGAATTTAATTAAAAAAGTGAAACTCATATATTATATATTCATTTCATGTAAAGTAAAGTAAAGTAAAGACTTTTTGTTTAAATTTTGATGATTACGGCTTACCAGTTTACATTGATACCTGTCAAGCACAGTAATATTATGGTCGGCAAACCAGTTGGTAGTAGTTTTGGCACTGTGGGGCAGGTGCTAAGTCCTGCTGGAAAAAAGTAAATCTGCATTTTCATAAAGATGGTCAGTAGACAGAAGCATGAAGTGCTTATGCAATGTCACAACATGTATTTCCATCCAGATTCACATTAATTTCTCTCCATGGTCTTTCACTGATGATGGGAGTCAAACCGCGGTGTAAAGTCTTCTCCAGCAAAGATTCTCAATGGGGTTAAGGTCTGGACACTATGGTGGCCAAAACATGTGTGAAAATGATGTCTCATTCTCCCCGAACCACTCGTTCACAATTTTAGCCCAATGAATCCCGGCACTGTCATCTTGGAAAATTTCCGTGGCATTTGGGAGAAAAAAAAATCCATTAATGGAAAAACTGGTCATTCTGTATACAGTATGTACTCATCATTTCATCCGCTGCTTTTCTTACCCTGATATGCCAATCTGAACTCATCAGACCACATGACCCTTCTAACATGACCTTTAAGTGATCTCCCATCTCACTCATTCAGGATGCTTTTCCAACCACATTTCCTCTTGAAGATGATGGTTCATCACTATCCTTCCAGGTTTTTAATAATCAGTTTTTTTTTAGTTCTTAATCCAATTTTAGTAGTTTCAACAATCTCCTTTGTGGTTTTGATGCAGGACGTTAATATGACCCTTACACAGAGTAAAATGCTTGTTACCATATGTCGTCTGACATGGTTGTTTAGGAAGGGAGAAGCTGCACACTGCATCAGTTAGGGTTATATAACTTGTTTCCAGCTAAAACATACTGTATTAATTACTGTAGTAATTATCCAATAGAAACAAGGTTATCCAATGTTTTCTTAGTGACTTATTTAAACTTTCTCACTAGAACATACTGGAGATTTCAAAACTATGAAATGATGCACATGGCATTAGGTAATTAAGTAACAGCAACAATAACAGTCAACTGTTATTTTAGGAAATGAAGGTCAACTGTACTGGAATAGTGCTTGTGAGAACAGTATTCTCAATGGCTTTTGCAAAACCGATCAAGCACCACGATGAAACTGGCTCTCATGAAAACCATCCCAGAAAAGCAAGACCAAAACCTACCTCTGCTGCAAAGGAGAAGTTCATTTAGAGTTACCAGCCTCAGAAATCAATCACGCCTCAGATTATACAGTACAGCACCTCAGATTAGAGACGTTATGACGGCTTTACCGAGCACAAGTCTCAATATTAGACACATCTCACTATCAGCTGAATGAATCAACTAAAAATGAATAAATTATTAAGTATGTTTCATTTTTAATGGGAGCTGGTTTGTGATTATAACTTGCAAGGGTCTCTTGAGCATTGATTTGTTCTTGAAGTAATGCCGTTACTCTTCTTATTCATAATTACCCACTCTCGTCTCTTTCTCTTCCTCAGTTAATGAGATCATAAGGAAGGATCTGACAGGAGTGCATGGCCGAGGACAGACATAAAGCAAAGGATGCCACAGGAAGTGTGTGGGACTTGCAGTAGTGCTTTCTTCTCCCTAGATGAGTTTGCAGTTTGCAGGCACTTTCACCAGCACTCAACGGGGTTATTTCCAACTCGAATTATTTCTCACTTCAGAACCATTTGATGCCAAGTCAATTTTGATTCATAGCCCAAGCAAACAAATACATTTTAAACCAGCTTTTAAAGCAAAAGTAAAACTCTTTTTTTTCCCCCTGTAATTGCATATTTCATGCCTCATCTTGGTTAATTATTGAGCATAGTACAGAACAGTTAGAAGAGTTGCTTCATTTTAAAATGTTGTGTATCTCCGCTGTCCGTCCTCTATTCTCAAAAAGATTGCACAATGAATTTTCAAAGAAAGTCAGATTGAGATTATTTGAGTCAGACAGCTTTTGTTTACGCGTGATACTCTAAACAATTAGCAAATTAAATAGCAGGCCATATTTTTGATAAATTAAATCAATTTATATATAGATATATATAATTTTCATAATGATTTTCATAAAGAATATATGTGCACTTCTTGCCAGTTAATTATACTGACTTGTACATAGTTTCACTTTGAATTGGATTTTTACTGACAAGATGTAATAAGATATTTTTTTTACAACATCTGTATATTTTCTTCTATTAGCATCTATAGGGATTGAGTGCATACTAAATATCTACATACAACTCCAAAAGGAAAACACAGAGCGGAATCTATTTTTCGCTAGCAAACTGTGCTACGATGTCTTGTGCCTTTAGCTAAGAAGCAGTAAGCCAAACTTTACAGATGAGCAGAACAATGTATGCTCAGTTTCATATCTTACACAGGCTAATATTTCTTGCACTACATTCAGACTCTTAACATCATCTAGGGTTCTCTAGATCTTGTGCTTTGTATTTCTACCTAGTTTTTTTTTTTTTTTTTTTTTTACTGATACTGCTACATCTCTGACTTTTTATTATTTTTATAGCTATTTACGGCCATTTTATAAAAATCACAGCTTGCACATGAAGATTCCTTGTTAAATATTTTTTATATATCTTTTTACTTACTATTAGTATGGTTATTGTGTTTCATCTCAGAGTTGGTCTTTGCCATAGATAATATGCTGAGCATATGAATGACAGTTTTAATTGATGTTTATAATCTAAATTCAAGACTTTAAATATATTGATGTCCTCTAAGTACATCATATTTAACCAAAGATTTTTTGTTCCTTTGAAAAAAAAAGGAAAAAAAATTTTATTGTGTAATTGTACTGTACATACAGACAGGTGACGAGTTGAGCATGGGCCTTTATCTGATTAGCCACTTTTATCCCATGACTTCTGTGCTGATGGTAGTGGTCTCTTGTCCAGGTGCACACTTGCTGAGTGGGTTCATGAGAATAAAAATGGCTGACCTATGGGAGAATTTGGACTCATATGTTTGTCCATCATACAAACACGAATTAATTGAGCACTTCATGATATTTACTTATGATAAAGCATGATATTAATTTCTCTAAATACACAGTTTCAGTGACATATTAGCAAAAGGACTGACTGATGGCCCGACTTCTCATTAACACACTTTATTTAGATTTTATTATTTAACTTTTTCACCTGTCTGTATGTATGCAACTTATATGTACATATATATTTTTTTACTCGAGCCATTTATCTAAACATGGTGCTCTTAACATCATGGCAAACCCCTACAGTTGATGAAATATTTTCTTTACTTTTGTTACATTTAATGAATAGTCAATTTGAATTAGAGACAAATAATTTTATGAACTGTCAGTTGTTTTCTTTCCATATATTGTCATACAGTATAATCATGGTTGTAATAATATATGAACTGCAAAATAGATCAGCTATTTTATTAGATTAATAAATTACTTAAATATAATGCCAATGTTTGCCAAAGAGAAGCTGATATATCTTTTGTATGCTTTATGTAAAGGCTTTATACCTGCCAGTTTTACTTAATCCAGTTACGTATGTGGTGAATGTTTAATAACTGATGTCTGTCAACAACATACAGCAATAAAACTGAAGAATTGCTTCCATTTGTGATTGTCTTAAATAATGCAGCAAAACTCAAATTGTCTTTCAGAAAGAAAATAAAAATAGCTGTGAGAGACAACCTGAATAAGCCCCCTGAGTCTGTGTATGACATCACGTTTTTAGTATAAATCCTTTGTTAGAATAACTAGGGATATGAAAATTAATGTACTTAATCAGATGAACTTCATTACAGTCACTACACAAAACACACTACTGTACTTTTTTTTTTTTTTATTCCGGGAACATCATGCTTTCATCAAATGCAGACATTCAGGGTTGCAGGGGACTGGAGCCTATCCAAGGAGACTTAGGGCACAAGGTAGGGTACACCCTGAACAGGGTGCCTATCCACATACTCATTTACACACTATGGGCAATTCAGGAACACCAATTAGCCTAATCAGCAGGTCTTTGAACTGTGGGAGGAAACCCACCAAGCACGGGGATGGGAATCGAACCCGAACCCTGGAGGTGCAAGGCAACAGTGCTAACCACTACACCATTGTGCTGCCCTGTCACCATACTGCTGTAGCACTGTCACCTTACACCTCCATGGTTGGTTCCTGCCTTGGGTGTATGTGCATGGAGTTTACATGTTCTCCCTGTGCTTGGTGGGTTTCCTCTGGGTACTCCGGATGACTCAGCATGACTATGTAACCATATACAGTATATGTTGAAGCAAGACATGCTGTTTTTTGGCGGGGGTTTGTGAGGCCCTCTAGTGGATGCCTCAGTACATTTTTTTAAAACTCTGGTCATTCCCGTCTTCGTGAATGCAATTTTATGTTAGAGCTTCACAAATCATTTCCATAAATAGAGTTCAAGAGTTCTTTGCTTTGTGGGTTTCCTTAATGTATTTCACTTTCCCTCACAGCCCAAGACTTGCTGTAGGCTGATTGAGAGTAGTAGAGTATACTTTTGTTTGTGTGTGTGTGTGTGCCTTCTGCAGTGGGTTTGCCATACAGGGTGTCCTATGCCTTGTGCACTGAGATCCCTGGACTGGGCTCCCGGCACCCGCAACCATGTACAGAAGCAGTGGTACTGAATAAAGATTAATAAATGTGTTTTACTTACAGGACAGCTCAGAACGAGAGAAAAAGCATGATTTCTTTCTTAAAAATCTTGTGTTTAGTGTGAAGTTTTCTGACATTTATTAATGTAATCAAAATTAGTTACTTATACTTACTTTGCTTTGTTTAAGTACTGTAGTGAATAATGTTAATTACCTAGCAAATGGCAAATTAGTCAGTCATGACTCTAAAAGCTCGAAAATATTTTGCTGATAATGGAGACACTTGTGGGAATTATATGACTACAAATTAGGACTTAATAATTAATAACCCAATAGTAGTCACCATGCACTGCAACTCATGTCTTTCTGAAAGGCAGATTTTTTTCATGCTTGCATGCATATTTTGATCACACATAGTAAAGTGCAAAGTGTGTTACTGACACAGCTGGTTTGCATGTAGTGATACCCACAAAACTCTATAACAAATGAAGTGCACAGAGAGCTGGTAGCACAAATGAAAGTCAGCTGAGTCTTTGGTTTACAGCCTTTTGGTGTGTGTGACGACGAGCTGTCCTTTGTTTTATGGACAATATTTATTTTGTCAAAATTTAACTTTAAAATTTAATTCATATTATTCATATAAAATAGAATAGTTTGGGGAAAAAAATATTATCAGTGATATTCTTAGCCCCTGAACTAGTAAATTAGCATGAGGGTGTGTATTTTTATACATGTAGAAAAGTAGAGGTTAAGGCAGATGCAAGAGCAACTTGGAAGCAATGGGAGGAATCAACCCATATCACATTCAACACATATCCATTGTGTCAGAGATATGGTGGAGAGAGTTAAGCTAGGGAAATTCTACAAAATTTGGGACCTGTTTATAAATTACATCCCCTTGAGATGTAGGAATGTACACAACAGTATTGTCCAGGTCTCAGAAGGTTAAAGACAATTTATCTGGTTTAAAACCATGAACTCGTATAATTTCAGGTCATACTGTATGTTCTGCATATGCTAAAACACTCTATGATGCCCAACCCTTTTTTTCTTGTTGGTTGTGGTTTGACTTCACTTTATAGACTTCCCTGTTGGTTGTGGTTTGTCTTCACTGGGTATGTGATCAACAAAACTGGATGACATCATTCTGCAAAAACAGTGAATCTCAATTTATGCTGTGACATGGCCACAATCTGGTGCAAACAGCAGGAATCCTTGTGTCAATGTTGGTTGGTGTCTTGACTATTGGCGATGTACTTGTGTGGCGAATGTTTTCTTGGCACATACAGTACCAGGCTTAATTTTCCACTTACACATCACTTGAATGCAAACTGCATACTGTGGCTTGTTTTATAGATACATATAGATGTAGATTACATTAATATGAAGGTTAATATTAGTATGAAGTTCTATTAGGACAACATGAACCAAACGCTCTAGAGCTTTTGGAAGCTAACAAAAATGTTAAAAAAATTATTCCTTATTTCCAGCTTATTTAGCATCACCTGATTCAGGCTACTCCCAGTATTTCTTACTCAAAATCAAAATGTCTCGAACTGCCAGTAAATGCCTTTTTAGAGCCCATGTGACTATTACCCTTACCTGCTTCCACCACTTCATTAATTGGACAGTCTAAATTTGGAAAACCTAACCCTAGCCCATCAGTGTCAAGTTTTGGTGTGTTGAGCGTTCTGAGATGCTTTTCTGTTCAACACTGTTTTAAATACTGGTCACTTGGATTACTATAGTTCTTGGCGGCCCAAACTAGGTCAGCCATTCCTCTTTAATACCAGGTGATCAGAGCCCTGAAATACTTAAAACAAGAATTATAGAAGTCACATGTTCTCCACATAATTGACCACACATTGTACCAATTGTAAACATTGTAATAATGGTCAGAGTTTTTTATTTTAGTATTTTTTTTTTATCTAAGATACCCATAAAATGTAAATATATAAACAAATGCCTGGAAAGCAAAAAATTTACAACATACTCTATCTATCTATCTATCTATCTATCTATCTATCTATCTATCTATCTATCTATCTATCTATCTATCTATCTAT
>JAQQZT010000015.1:18642990-18654496 GCA_030068275.1 Clarias platycephalus | reverse complement strand
AAGCATTTCACTGCATTTCGTACTGTGTATGACTGTGTATGTGACAAATAAAATTTGAATTTTGAATTTTGAATTTTTGACCAATCGCAGCAGTGAGGGCTCACGGAAAGGAGGGGTTTAAACAGACTGATTCTTCGAACTGCTTCACACGAGTCGTTTACGAATCATTTAGAAATGGGGTAAAATTAAATATATTTTTGGAGAAAAATAAAGTGTTTTTTGACGTTGCATACATGTAAACCTGTTTTAAGAGACTCATAAAGCTATATTAGCAACCTTAAAAATGGCATAATAGGGGCACTTTAAATTCTTACCAGTACTATGTAGCCAAAGGGTAGGATGAAACCATGGAGGTAATGCACAGTCATGTAAATCTCAAACGTTTTTTTTTATATTTCCACTTATTCTGCCTCCATCTATTTCAGCTCCATTTACTTCCAGGTTCTAGGGTTAAATCCCAAATAGCGTTAAATGAAAAGCTAGAGCGCTACTCCCCTTGATCAGTGGTTATTGGCAGTCGACCTTGTTTTAGAAGTTGTTTAGCTTTGTAAAGTAGACTGCCTTAGGTATAAATTAAACAACACGGATGGTTCAGTGGCTAGTCAGTGGTATAGATGCATTTACTAAGGAGACAAACCTATGTGTAAGATGACATAACGTTATCAGATTTGTTTTCCTGCTATACAGTAAGTGCTTATGTAACTGGTTTTGAATGTGGTTTTGGCAGGCAGCTGCCAAAAACCACTACTTTGGACTATACTGACCTTCTTTCACCCATGGTGGTGACTGGCAATTAGTGTAATTAACGAATGTTACAACACCTGTGACACAGAGTGATACATAAAGTTAAACGTCCCAGTGCTGTTATGCTCAGATCAGAACTTGTGGAATGCCTCACATGCTTACTCAGTGCAAAGGAACTATTTGTATAATGAGAAATGAACCTTAAATGGCTAAAAGTGCTGATTTAAAAGCTTGCTTTAGTATTGCAGGAATAAAGCTGAGCTAGGAAACAAATGAAGTCAGGCATTTCACTATGTAAGTAAATGTACATTCTATATTTCGTGCAGTTGGAAAAAAAAGAACAGCAAGTATACAGCAAACAGTATTTGAACTTTCATCAATGCTTACATAACATTCTGTGCTTGTAAAAGAACCGTTATGAATTTTAGAGGACTTCTGGAGCATGAGGCTAATCAAAATTCTGTGATCTGCTCGAGACGTATTAGGCATATCGGAGAGCGAACTCTTGTGAAGCAGTCATTTATAAAAGGGCATGACATTTACACCGAATCAGTGAATGCATGATAACGAGATGTTGCTTTCCATCTCAAGATCCTCTAGTGGTTCTGGACCCAATTTCAGTCCCTAGGGGGGTTGGACTGTTGTCAGCACATCGCTTCCGCACTTTAATCATGCAGGCGTCATGCTGCAGGAACAGACTATTTTCTCCACTTGTGATTAGGTTCAAAACACATTTTTCATTTTCTGTTAAAAATGCAAAGAATTTGGCATCATAATTATGGCTTCGGTTATGAAAGTGTGTAATAGAAGAAATGGGATTGTTATGATTGTAGGAGGAAAAGTACAAGGCTTCCTTTAGTTTTCTTGATTCAGTGTTCATTCAGGAAATTTCTTTTTCACATCAGTGGCAGGAAGGTAAGAGCGTCACTTTGCGTCAGTACGAGCAACTACAGATTAACTTTAGCCTGAAAAGGAATGGTACAGAATATTTAAAAAATTCATTTCATTATTGGATCGTGTACATGTCACCTTTGTTTTACATCTTTATTATGTGAAACCATTTTCAGTAGAGCTGAAAAAGTTCGTCCCTGTTCTTTTTTTTTTTTTTTTCAGCTGATATTTAAGGTTTTGTTAACTCTAATTAGCTTTCGAAGTTCGCTTTCTCCAGGCATGCAAACACAGGTTTAAGCAACTGGATCAATAGGAAATAAAGGCAACTAATGCAGACAGTGCTACATTCCCGAGATAATACTTGGTGGCAAAACGTGCTGCGCATACGAAAGATTGTCTTTCTAACTGATTTACATAAAGAATGACAGTCAGCTTTTAAATAAAGTGAAAATTCATTTCACAAATATTTTGTTTCACAAACATTAATTTAAATATGAATATTAATCTTTATAATTAACATGTGGTCTTCTGTGGCATCCAGAAGTTATTTAGGATTTAGGATTATATTTCTAGCTGCATTTTTTTTTTAATCTCTCTCACTCATTCTTTATGTCCAGTTACTTATTCAGTACAGGGTCGGGAGGCCTGGAGCCTATCCTGGGGACACTAAGCGGTGTACAACCTTGACAGAATGCCAATCCAATGCAGAGAACAATTATTCACACGCTCACTAACACACTATGGGGAAATTGTAAACACCAATTAACCTACAGTAATCCGCATGTCTTTGTCCTTTACCCTTTACTACAGTGATTTACCTGTTATGCCACCATGCCACCTTTTTATTCAATGTTTTTTAATCATGTTTGTTACATTGCTATGGTTGCTTTGAATTCATGTTAAAAGTTTGCTATGTTTGCTATTTGTTACTTTCATCAATAATTTCCTAGATTACCCGCATCTACAGTACTATGCCTGTCTAGAGTGAAACTAGTGGAACTTAGCCTTTGCTTCATCTCTGGATTTAGTCCTCATCTGTACAGCTGCATTGTGTTCTAGAACCTTGAGTCAAGTGGTCACTCTCTCCACTTATTCTAAATTGCACTTATCATTATACTGTAATATTGAAAGTTGCTGGACAAGAATCTCTTGATCTTTTGTTTTGTCTGTGTTGCAAACTTCTAACAGCAATAACAAAAGTACAACAAGCAGCACCTATCGTCATAAACTAACATAAAATAGTTTAATATAAACGTTGTTCAAGGTGGATTGTTCTTTAATGTAAGGTAAGGTAAAATTAACTATTTTCCCTTTAGGGCTTTTCCTCTGTAGCTTTTCACTTCCAACCTAGTTTAACCGTGTGGAGCTTTGCTTTCACACCTAATCTATATTAGGAGAGATGCCTCAAAATGGTTGAGGAGAAGCATGAACGCACCTCAAGAGGAGCAAATGCACCTTCTCAACCATCAAGCGAGCAATCCATATGACAACATTCACTAACCTGCCGCTCAACCCCTCCGGCCGTGTTTATTCCAGTTTGACAGGGGGAATCCTCCTATAGCTACAGACTGGTTGCTATGGATTTTTTTTTTCTCCAATGCTCTTAGAATAATGGCACATCCTACCACTGATGTCAGAGCTGTTGATGTGTGTGCGTGTGTGTGTGTGTGTGAGAGAGAGAGAGAGAGAGAGAGAGAGAGAGAGAGAGAGAGCGAGGGAGGGGAGCTGTAGCCTGTTGCTTATGTTCCTCAAATGTGCCGCTAGCACTCACAGAACAACACAAGTAGAGTTGAAGCTCTGAGCAGCAGCTTGCACTTCTCCTTCTCTCCTTCTCATGACCTTAATCCTCGCTCAGCTGACCTCCATCTTTCCTTAAACATATAAACATGAGGAACACATTCAGCTACAGACAAATTGGATCAACCCTGTGGTGAGTGCATTACAGTCTTGTGTCATTTCTCGTGGGTTTGGTTTCAGTTTCTTCAAGTACAAAAAAAAAAAGCATGTGTACTTCACAGTAAACATGCGATAATGGAAATGTCATAATTCAATATTGTTTTCTTGGAGAGTATGGTGGTAAACTGTTGCTATTTATCTGTGTGTAGGAACCCTTAATCTAGATACCGTGTCTGACAAAACAATTGTTTATTTATACAAAACTATAAGATCTGCAAGTTCATCTGATAGGTGAATATGTATTATTAAATCATACATTCAACAATTTATAATCTTTAATTATGTTGGACATATTAAAAGAAATAATGTCACGTTAAAATAAATAAACAATAACGTGCCTTCATCTTTATATTCTTTATATGTACAGTAGGAATATACTGTAATCACACACATTTAAGAGAACACATGTCTCACCTGCTCATTCATGCAATTATCTAATCCTGTAGCAGCACAGCATGAAAGAGTAGGTCAGGAGCTTGGGTTAATGTTAAGATCAAACGTTAGCACTGTGAAAATGCAATCTTAGGGAATTTGCCCTTCATGTGATTGATTTTATGCATTTTCCTTGTACCACCTGTTTGGCTGATAGGATAATAAATGAGCAGGGATACAGGAGTTCCTATTTAAGTGCCCAGTATCCACTTTTCTACACTATCGTAACATAAAGTGTACGCTACTAATGTGCCATACACTTATGCGACAACCATCTTACACACTACAAAAAGTGTACAAAAAATACCATATGGATGTGATTAATATTAGACATTTGTTACAGATGGCAGGGTAGATGCTCATGTATTACATCATTATGACTCACATTTATGATAAGATAGATTTGATGAAAAGCCTCAGATTTAAATAGAAGAAAAGAGAAAGTATAGTTATTACTCCAAGGCATATCTTCTCCTTGATAAACTGCTTATAACGTTTATAAGATCAACCACTACCACATCATTAGGTTGATATGCTGAAGTTCTCCTTTATGTGTCCAAAATTTTAAAACTGTCAAATTGTATTGTTCTGCCTCAAAGGCAGAGGCATTGATAATGTTTAGTCATTAGGAAAAATTATTCTTGAGGAAGAATATGATTTTCTGTTGTGTGTAAAAAGCTTGCTGGATTCGCACACTTCTGGCATCTGTCTGTTCATCAGAGGCATAGAATCAAAAATTATATTCAGTTGGGGCAGAACAGTGTTTATTCAACACCGGTTAACAGTGTTATATTGAAGGAGTGTCAGTCTCCAGTCCTCGAGGACCACCACAGAACAGAATTGATTATTTCCCACTCGTTAAACAGACTTTTAAAAGTTCACATATTTTCTGCGACAGATTTACGGTTGTGAAGAGTTAGAATATAGTTTACTATTTGGAGTATGAGACTCAGTGGTTTGTGACAAATGTTGGAAATGTATTCCTCATCTTTTAAATATCCATAGCTACTTTGAACACTTGGCATTAGCATGTTTCAAAAGAAATCAAATGAAATCTTTCTCAAATGAAAGTATCTAAAATTCTCACCATGTGGCTCTGAATCAAGTCACTAGCATCACACATGGTGCCTGAATTGTGAAGCAACTCTCACACTGTGAATGAATTGAAATGTTCAGATGTTCCCCCTTCATGCAAAGGGTCATAAGCACTGCTCATCGGTAAGAGTGACAGCTTCTGTCAATAAGCTAGTAGCTACAGTATGCATTAATCGAAAGAGGTAAGGCAGTTTCAGGGGCATCAGCAACCCTCCCACCCCCGCTGAGTGCAATGTTTGCATAACATAGCAATAGGTCTTATGGCTAGCTTGCGGGTGGGAAAGATTGCCATTTGCATATCATGAATTTCAAGTATGGAAATAAGTAAGATGAATATGAGTTTAAAGCTAAATGACAAATATTCCTATCCATAGCATCGTGTGCACTCATATCCTGCGCAAACTTTTTCCAGTTCACTGCTATAGAAAAAAAAAAAAGAATGAATCTGTTAAAGAACTGATCAATTATTAGGGTTCTGCTAACAAGAAATAGGTGATTTTTCAGATGCATACATACATTCATGTACACATCTTTTAATTTCATGATCTTTTTTTCCCATTGTAAAACAATGCTGAAGGCATCAACAATATGCAATAATCTTGTAACCGGAGGTTCCGTTAATTTGTGATGGTTGAGGATCCAGGAGTGTTTTAGAATGTAGAAAATAAATCCAAACTTTTACTTACTTACTTACTTACTTACATACATACATACATACATACATACATACATACATACATACATACATACATACTGTACATACATACATACATACATACATACATACATACATACATACATACATACATACATACATACACAAACATGCAAGAAGTATATTGACAAACACAAATATACACACACGCACACACACAAAAATATTGTGTACATAAGTGTTTATGTACTTCTTGCAGGTCTGTGTTGTCTGTGTGCACGCATACCTTTACTGCATAACTGATGAATCAGTGCACTTTAGGGATGGAAATTTAGCCTAAAAATGGTCCATTTGTCATAATTATCCTAATATTGTGGTCACTTCAAAGAGAAATCTGAAACAAGAAATTGAATATGCATTAATATTTGTTATGTTTGTGTTGCTTGATGATTATTATCTTAATTTGTTGGTTGCTATTTTTGATGTTCCTGTGGGAAGTTAGCAGCAGTGTGCCACGCAAACATAAGAGAGGGGGCAAATTCTAGGTGCAGGTAGAGCAGAGCAAAACCAAATACAGTATATCAGCCACTGTACAAGTTCTAATCTTTATAAACTCTTTATTCACAACTCTAGATATATTAAAAAAAGAAAACATCAGTTGAAAAAAGACCTCTGTGAGAATTTGTTACTTAATTAATTAATTACAACAAACACTGTATTTTAGTCCACAGTTTTCAAACTCTGTGCAGGAAGGATGTCACTAATCTACACTACTAGCTAACTACAGTACATAAGTAGCAAGTTTGTTAATGCGTATTTAGAGTGCAATTACCAGCTATCAGAAGTCATAATAATTCGACCAATTATTTATAAAATTACGACAACCATTTCCAATAAAGCAATGATTGACAAATTTGCACGACTAAAATACACTTTGTTTAAAAATGTTAAAGCATTGTTGCCTCTCAAGCTTTTATCATGGGATATTAGGCTATAGCATATGTGCTACGTAGCTCGTCAATGTACAGTATTGATAGTATTGCTGTTATGAATGTTACAAAAAGTGATAAAAATGAAACAGTTAAAAAGATTCAGTTCACCTACTTTGTGATCTGTGGTATATGTTAGCGTGATATTTACTTATCTAATTATTTATCTGTTTTTGATTGAGTGATTGTGGGATAAGGCTGCATTTACTGTAGCTTAATTCAGAAGTGGGAACTCATAACCTTGACTTCCCAGTTCATTGGATTTCTCCTACAAAGTGGGAAAAAACATTGAAAACTCCACAAAAACATCTGTTTTGTTAGTAACATGCAAGCCGGCTAACATTACTGACCATAAATTAGTGATGTGTTTATTTTCTCAAAAACTGATTGAGCTGTATTGACTGTGTTACAGGTCTGTCCCTGTTGTATAATCTTAAAATAATATTACTACAAACTCATTTAAAGTAATGAGGTTTATTTACTGATTACAATGTATATTGTAAGTACACAAGTATTGACATTACAGTACATCTTTTTTGAGTCCAAGCTTGAATTTCTGAAGTTTAGTTAAAAACAGCAGAAATCCCACTGGTGCCACTAACAGCAGGTAATTGAACAATATTGTGGGTAATATAAGAAACAGTCAACTAAAGTGAAAATGACATGTAATTTATGGTTTCTCATTTGAGAGGGTGTTGAAAGTGCTAATAGTGATATTTTATCTGACTTTTATACTCTTTGTACTCTAATGCCTTTGTCAATCCATACCTTTGATCTTTTAATGGGCATGTTCAGCCAGACGAGTGTCACTTTTGACTTTAAGTCAATAATGATCAACCTGTTTGCATGGCTCAAAAGGTTCATCTCCATGGAATTGATGTTGTCTGACTATTAGGAGCCTTTTTCACATACTGTATAGAGACAAATGTCATTATTATTAAATTCAGTTAACTGCTTTTTGTAGCTTTGTGCCTAGTAGACCATAAACCTAATTATCACCAACGATCCTCAGTTGTCAAAGCTCCTAAGTTGTCTTTACATTGTGAAAAATTTGTACATTGACCTGCAGTTCCAACATACACAATTACCTCTTTATGCATGAAATCTGAAGGAAGCGTTATGCTGAATGACCTTATGTAATATTTGCCTATGCAAGCTCATTTGCTTCTTTAAAAATGCATTCACTGGTCTAATCTCAACTGATTGTTTATTTTTTTATTTATATTTATTGTATTGCAATAAAACATTAATTAGGGTAATTAAGTGAGTTAGAATAGCACAGCGGGAGCCAAATAAACACAGAGTAAATTACTGTATAAATGTCATTATTCTCTATCTAGGTATGCTACTTAGCTACTTTCCTTTTTTCCTTTTAATATTATAGTCTCTAGTGAAAGATCAATCAATGACTATTACATTTAAAGTTCATAGTAGCCAGGGCGAAATGTTTAGATGGTTTCGGCAGACTTGGAGGGGCTGCAAATCCATTACTTTCACCTTTTGCTCAGTGTTAGTGTTCACCGCTCACACAGGGCTTAACTGTTCTTCGGCAGGTTGGGAGCCGTTTTAATCCATCTTAAAAGCTAAAGTGCACTCCTGTCTTCTCAAAGGTCACTGACACTATCAAATATTGTTCAATATTTTTCTATCCCCTTCCAATCTCCGATCCGTCTCACCACATGTCCCCTGTCGTCTTTCGATATACTAGTCTTATATATCCCCCCACTAATCCATTGCCTAGATGCATGTTGTGGGCAGCTGATTGTAAGATCCATTCAAACACTCAGTCAGTATCCACAACACGCTCGCAGTGCAATTTCCCCCACCACAGACCACCATAATCTCAATTCCTGGAAGTACTTTGACATAATGGCATCTATCCACACAGAGAGCAGCAAGCCTACTGGATTGTGTCTGCTGTCATCCAACGGTGATGAACAATAAGTGGATAACAGTGTTGTAATGTGTGTGCAGGTGGCTAAAATCTTGTATAGTCCTTATGTGAGGCATGCATGTTGAGGTCCAGTATGGGTACAACCCTATGAGCTGTAGCAGCAAGCACGAAAGTAAACAGAGAGAGCGAGAGAGAGAGAGAGAGAGAGAGAGAAATGATATTCAGAACAACAATATGCAGAGAAGAAGAAAGTATAACAATAAACTGTGACATATCTGACTTTAACTACTCAACAGCACTATTTCCCCCAAGACCTGTGACAAGTTTGTATAAAATTAGTATTAGTAACCGTATGCTGGCACATCATGACGCAGCATGTCAGTCTTGAGCTATCAACGTTAAAGCAGAATCTGTGATCCGCTTATATAATGATTACAAATGTCTGGTTCGTCTCAAAGTTTCTTCCTATTGCCATATCAGGGAGTTTCTCCTGGTCATCGTCGCCCTCGGCTTGCTTGTCAGGGACTATCTGATCATTTTGATTCTTACACATTCAGATGTAAATCATTCTGGTTTTCCCCCCAAAAAACATACAGATAAGAGGAATTGCTAGGCTAAATTTCCATAGGTGTGCATGCGTGTGTGTGTGTGTGTGTGTGTGTGGTACCCATGGTCAGTGATGCAGGTGACGTTCGGGACAAGAGAAAGAAATTCATAATACAGTGAAGGCTCTTGTCTTTGACTTTTTCTTTGGAACCTAATAACAAGCCCACTGAAAATATTTACTTAGTACATGCAGGCACTGTGATTTTTATTGCTTGTGTGCAATGAGTTAACTCAGATGTTTTAATCGGCTTTACTGCAATGGCCTGAAGCTCTACGTTCCACAAACTTTTTGTTCCACCACCCGAGTGCTCACACTGTATGTGTAAACAGATCCCCTGTACAGGTTTTACTTGAAAAAGAAAAGCCTCAAAGGCAATTCTTTGTGCCAGAAAAGAAAACAGCAGAGTTACTCTTTGCAATTTAACTTTGTACACAAACCAAAAATAAACCCGAACAAACAAAAAAATACATAAAAATGAGTATGAACCTGAAAACAATAGAGAAGATTCAGGGAGTCTGGTCTGTCTGTTTCGCAGTATGAATTAGAGGTATGCATGCATGCACATTGGGGTTAATTCATACTCATACTGCAAGACAGACATACTAAATTTCAATCCATTGAGAGAAATCCATCCAACTGTTCAGGAGCCAGATTGGTGGTTGTTCAAGTGATTAATGGGGTGTCAGGTCCCTGCTCACCCAAATGAGGATGGGTTCCCTGTTGAGTCTCGTTCCTCTCGAGGTTTCTTCCTATTGCCATATCAGTTTTTCCTAGCTATTTTCACATTCGGCTTGATCCTAACAAACAGTATGATAATTTGGATTTATACATTTTTTTTTTTTTTTTTTTTACACATTTTATACTCATTTCCCTAATTGTCTTTTTGTTTTTGTGAAGCTGCTTTGTGACAATTACCACAGTTAAAAGCGCTATATAAATGAAATTAAATTTAATTGAACTGCTCAAAGTGCACATTATAACCGATCACGCTGAATTTCAGGATGATTATGAAATTAGTCAGGAGTGACTGATTCAGGGTTAAATTGGGAAGAATTTGTACAGTGTCGGTGCTGTCTAGAGAATCTGTAAATTAAGAGGAACGGCAGGGTTCACCTAGTTTATTAAGATGTATGATGATTTATATGGACAGGGCATCACCTCATTCAGTAGCTCTAGACCTGTCATAAATAGACATTTAGACATTGTTTGTGAGGGACAATTTGTTTGCATTCTAACGCTTTTAAAAGTAATATGCTTTGTAAACTTTTACAGAGAAAAAAACAAGGAGTCTGAAATGGTGATATTACTGTACAACCTACGTTTTTAAAGGGTTTCTTATAACTTGTCCAGTTAAGAGCTACAGTACTTTTAGCACTTAGATTTTTATGAACATATTCTGAGCTTAATCAGTTTCACATTTTTGGATCCATTACCTTATGTCTGTATGCACATCCTAAATGCCAAGCTTTGTTTCATATAAAGATTGACCAATATGTAAAGAAAAAAATTATGTTGGGTTTGTAAAAGAAAAAAATATTGTGAGGTTGTCAGCTCAGATTGGTTTATGCCTTGTGAGGTAAAAACATAATTATATTTCAGGTTTCAGGTACATAGGAATGGTCTAAAGTTGATTCTACAAGTGGCATTTACCTGAGATACTGCTATGTGTGACCAAAAAATTACCATTGCCTGAAAGGCATACTAAAACAAATAGAACATGATGAAAATGACACACAAGGTGTCTAGGGTCTAGAAAAGTTCTAATGTCTGTAGTTAATAAAAACAAAAAGATTGCAACAACAAATAATCTGACAAAGTGCCGAAGACCAGTACACTGGATGATAGAAGATTAATCTCAATCATGAAGAAAAAAGACAGCGCTGATATAGTTCCAAAGACCACAAAGAGAGAAGAATACACAATTGTACATTAGATGGTTAATTACAACAAACAACTGGTCAGGCTCAGTTTTATGAAAAATACAAGGAGAAAACTGTGAGGGAGAAACCTCATAATATAAAGCATAGCAAGCTGTGAAACACGGTGATGGTATCTGTTTTATTTTATATATATATATATTGTTTTGCCCTAATATGTATATATATATATATATATTAGGGCAAAACAAAAAATAATCTAATTAATTAGAGACTTTGTAATTAATTTATCGAAATTAATTGCATTTTAATCGCATATAAATATTTGACCTGAGAACAGTGAGAAGTAAGTTTTTTCATATGGAT
>JAQQZT010000015.1:18625766-18637308 GCA_030068275.1 Clarias platycephalus | reverse complement strand
AGAGAGAGAGAGAGAGAGAGAGAGAGAGAGAGAGAGAGAGAGAGAGAGAGAGAGAGATTTTCTTCAGGGTCAGAACGTGTTAGATAGTGTGAAGGCATCAACTCAAATTGATCTCTGTAGGAAGATTGCATGAAGATCAAATAAACCTTTCATGTCTTATGTTTTGTGCCTGCATGTCCCTTAATAGTCACTGGAATCTGGGTTTGAAGACAGCAAAACAATCTAACAAATTTAAGAGACCACAGCAAAAACATCAATATCCCCAACACCACCATTATATTTAAAACAGACACAAAACATTGGAACATATACATTTTATTTATTCATTTATTTATTCGTTCTCTATAAATAAATAAATAAAATGTATATGTTCCAAGGTTTTGTGTCTGTTTTAAATAAAGTGGATGTCAGTTCATCACGGGGCTCAAGCATACACACACTTACTGCAGGGAATTTGGACATGCCAGTTTGCCTTATCCTACCGTAGTCTTTGGACTATGTGAGAAAACCAGAGTCCTGTACTTGGAGGAAACCCACCAAGCATAGGAAGTACACACAAACTCCAAGCACACAGACCCAAAAGTGGGAATCAAACACTAGACCCTGGAGGTACGGGGAAATACCATAGTGCTAACCGCTATGCCACCATGCCACCACATTTTATTTAATACAAAACATTTGTGTACACTGACTTCGCTTTGTCACTACCTACCCTGCCTAATAAAATCCCATAGATAAAGGTCACGTGCTTGAGTTATTATTCACCCTAGGTATTCGAATAGTTAAAAAAATACATGATGTTGCTGGTGCCAGACAGTCCAATTTGAGTTTTCAGAAACTGTTGTTCCCTGGCTTTTTGCATTGTTCAACTGACCAGTCTCAATGAGTCCGTGCCCATGGTAGCATTAAGCCCTTATTCTTCTGATAAACAGTATAATCAGTATGTATCTATCCTGTGTAATTTTGTAGCACACAATCCAGGGTGCAGGATGGAAAGGCTCCAAGGAACACAAGGAATGGGAGCACATCAAGGCAGCAGACCCTCCCTAACAAAACAAGGGGCTTAATTTGACAGGGCCGGAAACAAAAGGCCGAATGTAATCATTATCTGGTGCTGACTGGCATTGCAGGTGCTTAATAAGCATCCAGTGACACATTTTTGCCCTGACTTTAGTGAGCCCAAGACCCAATCTTAATCCCTGACTGGAGCATTTCAGACACTAATTTGTGACTTGTGAACTAATCACTTCTTAATCACAGTAATGGAGTTAATTAGTTTGGACACAGGCCGAGATGTTAAGCTACAGTGGTGTGAAATGTGTTTTTAGTTGTGGCCTGGAATGCATTTGCTTTGATTACTGGGAAAGATTATTGTTGAGTTGGGGTGTCAAATGAACAAATTCTACAGTTCAACAATTCTAGTTAATTATAAAATAAAATATTATCATGTTGTTTCTCAGATATTTTAACTACAGAAACACAATGACATAAATTGACAATGACATTTGATCACACACAAATCACTTAATCCAAAGATTTCACTTCAATGAAATCAATGTTTTGCATTCACCAAAGCATAATTCAGTACAGATATTCATATGTAACCAGTGACACTAAGAAGTCAAAATGTTTTAACCCTTAGCATTTCTTTGTGTTCTAAATACTTTTTACTGTATAATACTCAAAAATTGTTGTGATTGCGAGACTGAATCGAGCATCAACAGTGTTGTTTTAACCCCCTCTGAAAGACTTGTTGTCTGCTTAATCTGTTGCTTTCTGCAACCAAGCCTTATATTAACAAAAATGGTTAGATATGCCAGACCAATAAAAATGCAACAATACTCCAGTCGCTCAACTTCAAAGCTGCTGATTCACAATCCATTCCTTAAAAAGCCAGCAGTGGCCCTGTTGCTGAGCTGAACAGCAGTGGCGCCTATTGGAAAAGTGCTTTTTGGTGCATTATGGAGGAAGCAGTTCCCTACAGCCGAGCACTCAGTATAATGCCATTAGCACTTTATTCCACAAGCTCTTTTGGGTGGGTAATTAGAGTTGCAGTGGCCACATAAGATAGCACTCATTTCTTTACCACGGAAATGGAAAACTATAGTACTTTGTGGCAAACCTCACGATATCTGAAAGATTTTTAATACTTCTTTGTAACCTATAATGTATACCATACAATAAACCTTGTTAAAAAAGCAAGAGAAATATATTTTAATTTTTAAATCTATTGATTTTAGTAAAGTCATTTGAATCAAATTTTGATTAAACAGGTCCGCCTTGGAAGACACTCCTCCAACACCCTCATCATGAACACAGGCACTCCTCAAGGCTGTATACTTAGTCCTATGCTGTACACTCTCTTCCCTAATGACTTTGTACTGTAGCTTCCCAGCCCTATAATGTCATCAGGTTCGCAGATTACACTACGGTCACTGGACTTATCACAGGCAGTGACGGGACAGCGTACCGGGATGAGGTTTCAAATCTGATCACATGGTGTGAGGCTAATAACCTCACATTGAACATCAGTAAGACCAAGGAGATGGTTGTGGACATGAGGAGAGGACATGGTTCCCACCAGCTATGCACCCTGAACTTTACAGCGGACTATCTTGCACAACTCCATGTTATCTGGATTAGAAAACTGCAAAACTTTACATATTATACATTACGTCACTTTGCCTCCACTTGTCACTTTACCTTCACTCGTCAATTTACCCCAACTTTGTCATTTTAATTGTTTACTTGTACCACAGTGTACTAGGAAACGGTTGTTAAACCATATTACGGGTTCTTTACACTGTAAATAAAAAATTCTATTTTACTTTTTTTTTGTTATTGTTTCTTATTTGTATATACCTCTTACTGTAATTTTATTGTTCACTGCCCTTCTACCTCCTTATTCTCAAGAGGCTAAGACAAAATAAGAATTTCATTGTACCTTGGTAATTCTGTCAATATAAATCTTGAATTTGAAATCAAGAATTAGAAATTTGTCACATACACAGTCATACACAGTATGATGAAGTGAAATGCTTATATGACTGCTGATGACCGGAAAATTTCAAAAAAGAAAAGTTTCATTATGAAATTTGAAATATAGAAAAATATGGAGGAAAAAAAACTTAGCTCTAAAAAGAATTTTAAATTTACATTATGTACAAATAATAAAATAATAAAAAATAAAATAATAGAATAAAATAGGAATATAACAACATAATAAAATAGAATTAAATACAAAAGGGTTGAAGTGGAATGTAATGTTGTTAGTTTTTCAGCTGCTCCCATTGTGGGGTCGCCTCAGTGAACCATCTAATCCACACAGAACTTGACACAGGTTTTACGAAAAACTTACCACTGAAGCACCAATGCCCATTTGACTTCAATTATAATTATTGATAAATTAATTTAATTTAAAAAATAAAATAAAAAACATAAATCTGAATTTATTCAATTTGAATTAAACTTCTTGAAAGCCACAGTAGTTAGTGTCACAGATTTTAAATCTCAAGTAAAAAACAAAATTTCTTTCTTGGACGAGTGGAGGAAACCAAAAGAACCTTGGGGGTATTTGGGGGTATTTACATTTAATTAATAAGAATTCAGTGGCATAATGTCTTTCAATAATCATGCATTTAATAATATAATAATAATTTCAGCATTCAATATTGGCATTTACATATATTTCAAGTATTTAAAAAGACTGTAAAATAAATTGGCTGCATGTCAAAGGCAGATTATATTTCAATAACTACAGACAAGACTATCAATGAATATCTGATTGGGAAAATGAAATTAACAAAATGAAATTGGGTTAAGTAAGAGCAACATGGTTAAAATGGCCCTAGATAGGAATTACAGATTACTATATATATTTTTAGTAAGTGTATCATGCTTAGCAGTAAATATGCTTTAGTCATATTACTATAAGATTCTAGCCATGTTTATTTAAAGTGAGTTTTTTGGTTGACTATATCTGTCTTGAATAACAGGTAATGTTTGGTTCTATTTTATGCCATTACTGCTGAGAAAAGTTCCATGTTTACTAGTATATATGTATAGACAGCTGCATGATCATGGCATTGATTTTGTGCTGCTGCAAATATCACTGTGTGGATGAACATTTAAACTCATTATCTTCCTGAGTGATTAATATGTGCTTATTTAAATACAATCTTAATTCTTGTGGTCACGGTTTGAGCTAAAATATCGATTCCATCAATCTTCACAACTCTGGGATTTTCCTCATCTTGTCAGATCAAAAGAACAGCATAATTGTTCAAAGGAAAAAACCTCTGTCTTGCTGTTTTGCTGTTTGACTATATGCACATGGGCTGTAAACTAATTCATTTGTTCATTATTCTGTTGTGTAGGTGAGGGCCAGTGGATAATTGCTTGCCTCCAGGCATGTGAGGCACTCTGAGATTAGAGGTGTCTGGGTGAAAGATGACTTTACTGGCTGGCGATGGCTCCGACTATGACTATAGTGCCTTTAGCTGCATCTCGGAAACCTCACTGAACCCACCACCCATCCAGGATAGCGAGACCCTTAAGGGTGTTTACTACAAACGTGCCCGGTGTCTTGCTAAGGACCCTGATGCTGATGCCAGCCTCTTGCCTGGTGCCCAACGCTTACATGCCATCATCAATGTGGGTGGCCTACGCTACCAGTTGCCATGGAGCACGCTGGATGACTTCCCACTGTCACGGCTAGGCCGCCTGCGACTGTGTACAAGCTTCGATGAGATCATGAGAGTGTGCGACGATTACGATGTGACTCGCAATGAGTTCTTCTTTGACCGGAGCCCAGGTGCTTTCCGTGCCATCCTGACATTCCTGCGTGCTGGCAAGCTACGTGCTTTGAGGGACACTTGCGTTCTTTCTTTCCAAGAAGAACTGCTGTACTGGGGTGTTCCAGAGGAAAAGCTGGAGTGGTGCTGCCGAAGGCGCTTGATTCAGCGTATAGAGGAGCGTGACGAGCTTGAGAGGGTGGCTGAGGAAGATGAGGAAGAGGACGATGATGAGAGTGATGGAGGTCGTAGGGAGGGAGGTCAGGATAAAGAATCTCGACTTGGCCACTGCATGGTCAAGCTAAGGGACATGGTGGAGAGGCCACACTCAGGTCTTCCTGGAAAGATCTTCGCTTGCCTCTCTGTGCTCTTTGTCACCATCACAGCTATTAATCTGTCCATAAGCACTATGCCTGCCATGAGGGAGGAGGAGGAAGCTGTAAGTTCTTGAATTTGTTACAAAAGTTTAGGTCACTGTGTAATGATTGCGAACTACGTGCAGTGTTCAGTGTTCAAAAGCGTCACTTAAATGTGAGTCAAGTTTTCACTAGTATTTTCAACAAATCCAAACTATTACCAGTATTATTTAAAGTCTAGACATGTAGGGAATGGTATAATAGTTTAATTATTTATTTCATTTTTTTAACTGAATGCCTGAGTTAAATTCATCCTGCTTTAATCACTGATTTGAATGAAAATTATGTGAAAGTATGGTGCTTCCTTTTCAGCAGCTTGAATAATTCCAGGATGATGCATTTGTAAAAAGAGCAAACACTGCCATACTGTCTTTAACAGGCCAGAATAGTAATATTCTTTAGCTAGTGAACATTGTTATTTCAGAATAGCTTGTTGGAACTGAATTGGTATTTGACTGGCAGAAGAATAATACTTTAGTTCCCTTCTTTTTGTTCACACCTGTGCACAGTGAAAGAGATGCAAAGAGGCAGCTTTCCGGTGTTTTTTTTTTTTTTTTAAACAATCCAGTCAAAACATTCTCTCAGTCAACATGCAAAAGCATAATTCTTTTGTTTTATACAGTCTGAATTTACATCACTTAGTTTTTTTTAAATGATTTGCTGTATTTTCTTCCACTTCTATTATATTAAAAAAATAATAATAATAATTTATATTAACATCAAATTATGCAGAGCTTTTCCCCCCACCCCACCCCCAACCTCATGACTGGAGGATCTGCTCATGTGGACTCATATAGACATTGGCATACTGTAGTACAGTATTTGGAAATGCGGCAGTGGTGTCAACTGCAGACGAACAGAAGGCAGGGTAGACTGTCAGCTAACATGATTATTCTGTGTGTGATCATGGTTGAATTTACATATTTGTGGCTTGCTTGTCTGTTATTAAATGCTTTGGGCCAGAGAAAGATAGTGCAGCTGAACCCTGCGTGTTTATGTTCGCATGTTAACAAGTGAAGAGAACAGGGAAAAGTATAAAGATAAACATGTAAAAGAATCATGAAAAAAGTCATCCCATCTTAACATTTGTAGAGAAGTGCATTTTCTCCCAGATTTTGGCACTACTCCAGACGTTTGAATGGTATGACTTCATATTATGGAGAAAGTCTAAGATAGAATGAAAAAGTATGATTGGTCGCAATGATTATATGCACCCTACAACAGTAAGTTCTCTATTGTGACTACGAGTAAAAGTAAGCACCTTTATTTTATGTCCCATGTCTGAACTGAACTGGCCGGGTGAATTTTATTCCCATTTGGAATGACTGCGGCTTCAGTAGAAAAAATGGAAGTTTTCAGTTTCTCTGAATCAACATGAAATTGCGCCTCTGGAATTGTCCCAGCATATTTTGAAAAGAGGTGGAGAAATATAATTTTGAAAATGAATTTGTAGCTAAAGTCTGCTGCCAATATCATGTGAAAAGAAAAGTTGTGATATGATGGTTGTGGGCTACTTATTGTGTATTCTAATAAGGAAGCTATATGGCAGTTAACATCTGTCCATAAGCCACATTTGGCCATGAGTCTGGACTTTGGACCCCCCGATTATGGAGAATGTTAGAAATATTGACAAAAATGTACACCATAGAGTCAAAGCCATGGACGCCTGACCATCACACCCATATGTGCTTTTTGAAAATACCATTCCAGACATACAGTATGACCTTGAACCAGGTTCCTTGGTTCCTGAGAATGATGTGACCACATGTGATTTTTGAGTGTCCACAAACATTTGCCCATGTAGTGTATATACAGTATACACACATGTACAGTATGGGCATTTATCCACTTTTTGTTAAAATCTAGCTCCATACTATACTCATTTTCACAGTTTAAAGTGCGAATATAACTATTACAATGCAAGCTGTTCTTTTGATCACCTACAATACTGTGCAAAAGACTTTTTTGAGTAATCCCACATTATTGAAGCAGTGTGGGATCAACTTTACAGACAAAGTAGCATAAGGTAGCCAACATCCAAAGAATAGCTTTTTCACACTCCTGAAGACTGCTTAAAGAAATAAAAAAGTTTGCCTCAGTGATTTCAGGCCATGCTGAAGAATAACAGTGGTCATCCCTAACATTGACTTTAAAGCTTGTTAGAATTATAGAACCTCTCGTTGTGGTATATACTGTATTTATGTTCTTGTTGAAATACATACTTGTACCTATTGTCTCATTTTTCTAACAAAATATAATGAATTGAGGGATGGCTCAATATTTTGTTGTACTGTCTCACTCACTTACTCACTCACTCATCATCTATTCTATACCACTTATCCTGTACAGGGTCATGAGGGGCCTGGAGGCCATCCCAGGAAACGTAGGGCATGAGGCAGGGTACACCCTGGACAGGGTGCCAAGCTATCACAGGGCACACACATACACACTCATATACACTACAGGAAATTTAGGAACACCAATTAGCCTAATCTGCATGTCTTTGGACTGTGGGAGGAAACCGGAGTACCCTGAGGAAACCCACCAAGAACAGGGAGAACATGCACACACCATGCGTACAGATCCAGCACACAGTTAATGTTCCCAAAGCAACACCAGCTAGATAAATTAATTAGATAAAAAAATGTAATCGAGCCGTCTATGATTACTAATCATGCATTCACTGTGCAAATTAGTGCACTTTAGCCTTTCCTTGTTGCAGACACAGTATTTAACGAGTAGATCATTTTAATGCTCTATAGTAGCACCACCTACACTGCATGATATCCCTTTGCATGCCCCTAAACTCCCACACATGTTTTAACTACAGGAAATCATAACCAAGGACGTGAATGATCTTGGTCAGTCTGAGCAAAAAAAAAGAATCTACAAAATGATGTGAATCTAAGAACATAGCACTTTTCCAGGGACACTTCTACAAGACAGATTGATTTTAACCATTAAATGTGTTATGCTGATTTACAGATTCTGCAGCCTTACGTACTAATTGAATTTAGATGCTGCTTGAATATAAATGGCTGTCCTCAGCTGGTCAGATAATTAACCGTTATGACTTACTCGAATATTGTACTACCCTGACAGAAGCTTTAATGCTGTTTGTGGTTAAGATAAATAACTATATCTTACATCCAGTTTATTTGTTTTTGTACAGTATGAATACCATTGGATTCTGCTATATAAGGTGTTACTTACACAGAGCCCTATGCTAGTACATCTGGTACAAATGCATGCTACACTCGTGCTACTAATTCATCTTTAATGCATCTCTGTGTGTTTAGAAAAGCACAAAAACATTTTATAAAACATTTTCCCTCACTATGTACAGTATATCCATTACAGCTTTTACACAATCTTCTGTATATCTGAGAACTTTCATGTCTGAAACTTCCAGTATGGGTATAATTTTATGTTTGACCTTTTTCCACTGCAATACTGGTAAATGCACCATGTTTAATGCTTCACTTTAGTACTTCTGTACCACTTAACCTAATTCTGCATTTGTGGGAGGTTGTTTCATAACACTGAAGTCTTTTCTTTAAAAGTGCACATCAAAAGTAGTGGTAAAATGCAGGACTGGCTGTAATTTATTATAGGTCAGGAAGATTAATTTATCTCAATTTACCATTTTCCAATGAGATGGTCTGGGGTTTCTTCCCCGGAGGCATGTAATAACATCATCCTGTGCTCATCTGAGCAAACCTTGTTAGCATCGCAATATGCTTAGTCATTCCTAAAATTTCCAGTGATGAGCAAGTACCCCTTTTTTACAGAATAAATCAACGCTTTCCTGATTTTCTTTAGCACTAGTAGGTAGTGCAAGCTGAATGTGTAACATATGTTAGAAAATATTGCACTGTTATTTTTTAAACCAACCAGAGCAGTCACCTAGTTTGCGGCGGGGCCTGGAGCCCATACCAGGCATCTAAGGGCATGAGGCGGGGTATACCGTAGACACCGTATAAAAATTTATTTATTTTTATTATTTTTTTCCCCCTATTACATATTGTAAACACTGAACCAGAACCATGTATTATTACTGTAGATTGCTTAATTTACAGACAAAATCTAAAGGTAAATTTTGACCAAATTTTTTTACTCCACTCATGTGCACATCTGCTCTATGGCCATATAAACATCTGTATACTGGAGGCGGATTTTAGTTAAATTATCAAGAGATTTCAAGTGTAATAAAATAAAATGTTCAGTTTGATAGGCCGCTGTTACTATGCAACTGAGTTTGTTTAACGTGCAAAACTGTATTAGTGGTAGAAAAAAATACCACTTGTTAAGACTAATGAAAAAAACATGTTTAATTGAGTGAAGATGATGAGAAGAGGAAGAGTACTGTAGTGGCACAGTGCTGTAAACTGGAGGGTTCTGCTTCCCTCTGCTGTTGTGTGTTCAGCCTTGCAGCTGTGAAAAGCTGAGACCAAAATTCTTTGTTATGAAAATGCCTTTAAAAATGATTGCAATGCTTTTAAATGTATAATTTATAAATGTATTATGTATCCATTCTGCATTTTTCCCCCTCACGGCTCACAGATTAAACGAATGAATTAAAAGTTCACAATTTATGGCAAAGTAGTAAAAAAATAAAATAAATTTTATCTTTTTTTCATCTGATCACATACAGTATTACTCACATTATTACAGTACATGTGAAAACCTCTGATGATGTTTAATGTATGTAATTTCTTTTATCCCAAAATGTTCATATTTGAACACATTAGTACTGTTTCTTTAGGTCAGATAGAACTTAAGTTGTCCTAGTCTCCAGTTCTGCAAAACACCTCTTAATGTCTTACAGTGATATCACTGATGTAGAGTTCGTGTGCACATTTAGGATTTTCTTCTCAGAATGATATAGGTATTGTGCATGAAGTTAGTGTATATTTGAGAATAAAGCGATCCAATACTAATTGCTTTTGTTGCATATTGTAGGGCAAATGCTCCCAGATGTGCTACAACATCTTCATCGTGGAGACCGTGTGTGTGGCTTGGTTTTCTCTTGAGTTCACACTGCGCTTCATTCAGGACCGCAGCAAGCTGGCCTTCCTTCGTCGCCCGCTCAATCTGATTGACGTGGTGGCCATCCTGCCCTACTACATCACCCTGGCTGTGGACGGCACATCCACCGGATCAGGCAACAGCTATCTGGACAAAGTTGGGCTTGTTCTGCGCGTCCTGCGTGCTCTGCGTATCCTGTACGTGATGCGTTTGGCGCGCCATTCTCTCGGCCTTCAGACTCTGGGCCTCACAGCGCGGCGCTGCACGCGTGAGTTCGGCCTGCTGCTGCTGTTCCTGTGCGTGGCCATTGCGCTCTTCTCACCACTTCTGTACCTCATCGAGAACGAGGTGGCAGCCACGCAGGAGTTCAGCAGCATCCCGGCCACATATTGGTGGGCGGTGATCACGATGACGACAGTGGGCTATGGTGACATGGTGCCACGCAGCATACCGGGCCAGGTGGTGGCACTCAGCAGCATCCTGAGTGGCATCCTGCTCATGGCCTTCCCTGTGACATCCATCTTCCACACATTCTCCCGTTCCTACGTGGAGCTGAAGCAGGAGCAGCAGCGCCTCCTGCAGCGGCGGACTCACTTCCTTCTACGCGGGCGCATGCCTGGTCTGGACAGTAATGCGTCACTAGAGAGTGACATCCTGTTTCCGAGTGCCTCGTCTGACCCTAGAGACCTTGATGACTAAAAGAAAGGAATAAAAATACAACGATATGGCTAATGCCATGAATAAGGACGGAAAACGTATCTCAGCAATCTGAACTCAACGTTTGCTGAGAAGTTTTATCTTAGACACAGGGTGAATTCAGGTAAATAATAAAAAAAACTTTATGTGGTGGTTTCCGACCTTGGATAAAACTGAACATATGGTATGAGAACATACACGTACATTTATGTAACTTGGCCTCATTTACAGTACATTTATCTCATTTATGCATCTGACCAGTTGATGGTTAAGGGCCTTGCCTAATGTCCCAACAGTAGCAGCTTGGCAGGGCTGGGATTTAAAGTTATGATCTTCTCATCAGTAGGCCAACTTCAACCACAGAGCAAATATTGCATTTAAAGATATCATATATCCATCCATCCATCCATCCATCCATCCATCCATCCATCCATCCATTCAGGCCATCGCCACAAACAATGTTTGGCTTTAGTAAGCTATTATGCATCGCTGTAAGGGAGACTTTGCTCAGGAGCCCAAACGTCTTGAAACCTGCAGGCACACACACACACACACACACACACACACACACACACACACACACACACACACACACACACACACACACAC
>JAQQZT010000015.1:18591534-18605143 GCA_030068275.1 Clarias platycephalus | reverse complement strand
TATATTGTGATATATATCGTTATCGAGGTAGAAAATTGCTTCTACCGTGATAGAAGATTTTGGTTATATCGCCCACCTCTCCACCAGCGCAACACCCAGTTACAGAATAACCCTCTTGATTTGTGTAATATTGATTTAAAAAATGGTTCTGCATGAATTGATTTAATGCATATAGTAATTCACACATACAGTACAGTCTTTTTACTTGGTCCACTTCCGATCGCTTAATTCCTGTGATGGTCGGCTATGATGGTCATCAGTGCTGTCTTTAGCTAGCTGCTGTAAAACAGCTGTCCTGTTATCCTGTCATGGTTTGTACCCAGACATTTACCTCTCTAGCGTAAAGTCAGAATTTATACCAGTACATTAACCAGAAATAATTTTTTAAAAGGATTCATTGTGTAGATTCAAGTTCTGCATTCCAACATCATCCAGCATCATCTTTGTATTTGTTGCACGTCTTGCAACATTGCTCAGATATGTTGGGCAAATTGCAATTCTGCTGTAGAAAGATGACTGACGGGAAAGGAACCAACAATCTTGCACTTATGCTGCTAATAGCAGCACCAGGATGTTCTTGAGCTCTGAAGAGATTACAACCCTAAGAGTAAGAAACAAGCTTGCGTCTGATGAGTGATTGAAATTTACATTAATTTGCATGCAGATGTTTCCTCGGCAGGCCAGGGCCAGATAGATGAAAAGTGTGGGAAAAAAAGAAGAGCATCTCCTCATGGGATTGCCATAGCATGTAAGCCAGATCGTTTTTATAAACCCTAGTTATTTAATATGTCATTGAGTCAAGTATGCAGAATAATACTCTTTGGGTGAACAGCTGTTAGGCATAGCCCATATTGTTTTCCAGATCAATTCTGTCAGAAGTAATAAAATATTAGGAGTCAAAATGTTGCATAAAAAAAAAAAGAAAGGAAAAAAAAAAGATTTTTATTGTGCTTTAAATTGCATTATGGAATGCAGGCTTGTAAGGTCAAGAGCTTACAGCTGTTTACCATTTAAATTACGATTGCATGAGGAAGTTTTAAACATCCTTTGGAAGAAAAAAAGAACTCCATGTATTAGCAAAAGAGACAGGTCATCAGTCTTCATACTCCTACTGATTCAATGATCTGCAAATGTAGGGTGCTGACCCATATCTCTTTAAATGTTTTACTGTTATTCACCTACAGTACGCTCTCCTAATGACCAGGTCTTTCTCCTAAAGACTTGGCTTCGGGAATGCAAAGAGTCACGTCCATGGCAACACCCTGACCTGCTTCTGTCAGAGTAAATATTGACTCCTGCACCTCCTGTCCCTGTGATTCTTGTTGATCAAGTAGCACAGCTCTGAGCCGCGAGTACAGAGTGTACAGCATTGTAGTTAGTCGAGTTACTGAGTTAAGCCATTTACCTTTAGTACACCAAAACAGGAATGGCGTTGTGTTTCTAAGATGGATGGTGGCCTGCGATTTGCAGAATGATCTCCAGAATCCATCTGATACTTCAGAAGTGAACGTGTTCATGCCAGATTCATTTGGAAGATTGTTTTCTGTAAATCTACACAACCTTGTTCTTCTTCATTGCTGTGTTGATTGTGTGGCCAAACAGTTCAACCGTATAATGTGAATAGTAAGCATGGACTGACCCTGTGTCTGTCTAGCACAAAAGTGCTTGCAGTGAGTAGGAGTTGAGCAGGCTACCTTTGTCAACACAGGAGGCTTCTGTTTACAGTACAATGTGTGCAGGTGACGATATATACTGTAGAGTGAAGCTGAAGCAGGTTTGTGTTGCATATTACATGTACAGGTTGTTCTGTTTTCTGTTGATGTCCATTCCATTGTAATTCTCTCTAAACATGTAATTCAGTAACTTGAGCGGTTTTTGATGCAGTGACACTTAGTCGTATCTTTATTTTATTTTCATCTATAAATGTTTGGGTTGCTCATATCATAATGTTCTCAGCGGTCAATATGCAACGATGGGCGTTATTGTTATAACTCGAGCTCGTGTCATGGCGAATCATGGATGGGCCATGACCATGACAGCTGAATGCAATTAGAAAATTAAAAGCTGAATAATCTTGCTAGAGCAAGCGTTGGCTTTAGATCGGAACTGTTGTGGCATGGGGTGAAAGCATCCTACTTCCATTCATTCGTTCATCCATTCATTCAGCTTCAGTAAGCTCTTTAGCTCTTTAAACTCTGCAGTGAGTAACCCGAGCACCAGGCAGCTATGAGACAAAAATGCTACCCATGGCAATACCATGCCACGGATCTAAAGTTCATTCCAATAAATTACAGCTTGCATACCAAGACAAAAGCAAACACAGTAAGGTAAACCTATTTAGAATGGATTTATTGTACATGGGGTAGGTGGGTTAATTACTGCTGTAAAATCGATGTTAGAAACAACCCTAAGGAAGAAAGATTTCAGTATATCCTGTGGGAAAAGGCAAGTCAAACACTAGGGATGGCAATCAGTAGTCACCACCTCAAACGATATCACGATACCTAGCTGTCGATTTAATTAATATTGCGGCCGAGGAATGAATATTAGATTGAATGAATAGTTTAGAGTGTACCACCTGTAGGATTAAAAAGAAACGGTGACATTTTACCGCCTCCAAAGTCTTGATCAGTTGTGAGCATGCAGGCGTGCACAGCTTGTCTCAAGACCGATTAGCACATGTGGTTTGAGACTGGTGTGCTTACCTGAACAAATTCTTCTATGGCAGCTTATTCTGAACTAGCAACATGTTCAAAGTGGAATTGATGCAATTGCAAGAGATGAGATGGCGTTCTCCAACAGCCTTAAACCTTTGTGATAATGTTCAGGTCTTTTTTAAATGTCACAAGCTCATAGTGTCAGTCAGACTAATGAAGTCAAAATGGATGGTTTTGTTTTTCACTTACTGATGGCAGCAAGTTTTATACCTGCTGCGAGAGCTTTGCTTTAAGTGTCCGAATGATAAACAGCTTGAGTGAGTAGGATGTAATTAAAAAAACGCATCTGAACTGCAGTAACTCTAGAACCGCGTTAACCACAATTATTATGGCACATACTTCAAGAACGTAAATGTGTTTCACATATCGTTTCAGTCTGGTGAAATGTACATATTTCATTTTTGTGCCTGCCCTTATGTCAATTAATGGCATCAAACACCATGTGTGACAAAATATAATGCAATCTATTTATTTTAAGTTAACATGCCATGGCATCCCATCTAGGGGATTTCTGATCTTTGAGGGCAAGAGCATTTGCATTTCTAGTATTTTATTTATTTTTTATTCAATGTCAGGCTACAACAAATAGCTTAACACTTTTTGAAAGTTCTTTGGCCTTCAAATGAATATAACAAAGCAAGCTGTTCTACCTTAGAGTTCATGCTTATAACATTTTGATGTCATTGTTTATTTGTCTGCACATAATAATACTGTAAAGTTTTTTTTTCCCCAACCGCCACTCATGTAACTGAAGGTTTTATTAAAAAAAAGGAAAAAAAAAAGCTATGACCTGTATAGAATATCTCTAACTTTCTCCTGAGGCTTAGTGCCGTTTACTAGGACAACATAATACTTATAATGACGTGGTGGAAAAACGCTATTACATAAATTTAATGATGAATAGGTGTAAAATACAAAAAGCCGCCGGTTGTGTGGGTTGATGTTTTTCAAAGCAAATATTTCAAGGGCTTTTTCTTTAATTCATGCATGTGCCACTCCATAATTATATACGGAGACACATTGTAAATGTACGACTGCCTACAGTTTTGTCTGTGAAGAATTGCAGTCATCCAGGTCAGATTAAAACATCTCATACTGTAGTACTGTCAAGTCTGGTAAAAAAAAAAAAATGAAAAGGAGAATGAGATGAAGTGATCAAATGAAAAGGAGAAACCTCTTGTTTTGTGAGAAAAGAAATGGAAACAAAAAACAGAACATTCTCTAAATCTGAGAGTCTTCTTAAGCTTCAGCTGTCCTGCCGTCTCTCCATAACAGTATCTCTCATGCACGTACCACATAAGATGATGTAATCATACAGCTTGAAACATGGACTCGGTCCAGAATTCCTCGTTACAGAAATATGCTCTATTTCCGAATTCCTCCCAGTGGAAACATGCACCAACCCCCAAATCGCTCCCTCCCAAAACAGCTGCTTGGAGCCATGAAGCTCAGTACGTCTGATCCCATGGAATCTCTTCACCTGGCAGATAACAGAGTAAGCACACACCGTTTGTCCTGGAAGGCTTCTCATATGACTAAGGGCTTTAACGTTTGACAGATGAAAAGTAGTGCTAGTTCAAGTTCCAGAGGTGTCGTTTTTCTTCTCAAGTCATCCATTGATTGGGTGTCATTTTGTGACAATGCGTCAAACACCTACTTAGTTAAGATAACATAAGATCCATTGTTTCTTTACAGTCCCGACAAGTATTTAAATACCAAAGCACATTTTGTCCAGAATTAGGCCCAGTCACAGTGAGCCATTTAGACAGAAGTTCTGAGTGAACCGTGACCGTCATTGATCAGTCTAACGATGTTTCATAGCCGAGGGCTGAAATCCTAAATGTGGAAGGTCAGTATGTATCTTGTCCTCAAATTGCTGATGTCCAAATCTATTTGTGCACAGTGAAGAGACTGTTCAGTTTTCTATTTAGGTCTTTATTCAACTACTGATTCACTCAGGAGTGGTGTGGACAGTGTTTGCGAAAAGCATACCCATGTGGCATGTCACTGTGTTATTGCTACCAATCCCACTATTAAATTACAGAACATGAAAAACAGATTCAAGCAAACTGATTATAGAGAACCAACTGCACTAAATGCATGGCCGTAGTTGGAGCTGAAAGTTCTTCCTGCATGAGATAATGTTTGATTAGTCAGTGCTGAACCTTTTTTATGTGGACCCGCTCCAGCAGAGTCAGCTAAGGACAGCAGAAGATTATTGTTGCTGCTGTGTACAGTATATTCCCCTCAATTAAGCACAAAGCAAATGTTCAAGAGGCAATATACAAAAATCAGTTAAAACATTTCTGGGATGCAGTTTCTAGTACGGACCAAAAGTGGTCCAAGGAAGGAGACTGGTGAACTAGTGACAGAGTCAATGGGTGCTCAAGACTCAGTGATACGGCCGAGGAATGAAGGTTAGAAAGTCTGATCCAATCAAACAGATGAGCTACTGTAGTGCAAATTGCTGAAGACATTAATGCTGGCTATGATAGGAAGGTGTCTGACACACAACCTGTATTGATGCTCTGGACAATGTTCTGATAGGAAACCTTTGGTCCTGCCATTCATGTAGATGATGCTCTGGCACATTCCACCTAAACATTGTTGCAGACCAAGTACAGCCCCTCATTGCAACAGCAGTGCTGCACAAACAAGTCTGATCCATGGAGACCCCACTTCACAACATACAGGCCTTATGAGATCTGCTGCTTACACCTTGTCAGATAGATCTGCAGACTTTGTAAAGTCTATACCTTGATAAATCAGAGCTGTTTTGATGGCAGAAAGGGGACCGACACAATATTGGGCTGGTGTTTTTATGTTTTATGTTATGACTGATCTTTGTATACTGTAGCTCATGAATTGTTGATTCTATGCAAATAGCACTAGGAAATATTAATTAGCAAATGTGTTTTTAATAAATAAAACATAAAAAAATTATTCACATGTTTCAGCTAGTTCTGCACTTTATCCATTCTTCCTCTCCTCCTACTACTCAAGAGTTTTTTTTTTAAAAAAATCATCTCCTCCAGCAATCCCATCCTTGGCACAGTATCCCAGAATATCTCATAAGACATTCTCCCTTTAATTGCTTCCTACATTAAATGGAAATTTAATGGGAAATTTTTTAAAAAGCCCAGGTGGCATAGAACATGGGAAACAATCAACAAGTATTAGATATCTTTTTCTAAAACACTTCAAACTGTTGTACAATCAGTGGTCTTTTTTTTTTATTATTTTTTTTTTTTTACCCATAACATTATCTAAGCCCTCTCCACAATAATGTGGCTGATACCAAGTGACCTAATTCTGCTAATTCAACCAAACAATTTTTTGGTCCGAATATTTTTATTTTCTTTTGATTTTTGGAATTAAGTATCTGGCACAGCCAGTGGCTTAATTCCTGCATGAAGGCATGAACATCGTTCCTACCAAGTGCACATCTACTCCATGAAGTGGTAAACCACAAGCATCAGTGGTTGGCCCTTTTGAATTTTCCTTTAATGCCTGTTCTCTCACATGGCTTTTCACCCCCACTGCTATGCTGATGACACCCAACTCCTTCTCTCCTTTCCTCCCTCCGACTTCCATTTTTTGTGCATGGATCTCAGCTTGTCTGGCAGACATGTCGTCATGGAGGGCAGCTCATCAACTGAAACTAAATCCCAGAAAAACTGATCTCCTCTGTATCCCTGGAGATACCTCCCTACATTAAAATCTTGTGAACTCCTTGGAGGAGTCTCAGTTAAAGCCATTAAAATGTGTTCAACTGCTCATTATTCACTTTTCGTATTGCTAGCATCAGTCATGTAGGTTTCTTATTTATAAAAACAAGAGGTCATTGTCTAGGTTGTTTTGTCTTTTCTGATTTAAAGATTGGACTAATGCAACTCAAGTCTTGGCTTGGATTCCTCTGCATACCATCCAAACCCTGTTACTGATCCAGCCAGTAGCTGCATTACTGGTTTTAATCTCCCACAAGACCCATTTTTTTCTAAGCCACTAGGACATCTTAACTGGACCGACTATCTCTTAAGATACAAGTACAAGGAAGAAATGTATCAAGACTTGTTTGGACTTGTAGTTGCTGTCCAGGCCCTGGCTATCTTGAAATGAACAATAAACATGTACTTCTCCACTAAACACTTAAAAAAAAAATAAAGAAATAAAGAAAATGAGACATTTGTATTCATGTCAGGATATGTCTTTTGATTGCGATTTCAAGGCTGTTTTAAAGTCACTACAGATAAGACTATCTGCCAAATGCCGCAAATGTAAATACAAAGTCCTGTCTTTTACATCACAAGGAGTAGATGACAGTGAGGTTACTGTAGAAAACTGATATTGTTTCATTATATTCTTGCAACAGTTCCTAATCTTGTTCCCTTCCAGGCTTAGAAATAATGAGTTTAATTCATTGAAACGAATGTTGTTAACAGGACAGAAAATACTTTTAAAGTAACCAGTCACTTTCAGCTCTCAGGACTTTCAGTGCTGTGCAAAAGTATTGAGACACCCCTCATTTCTTTGTGTTAATCAAATCACACAAGTTAAACTAAAATTAAATTCTAGAAAAAAAAATTAAATTAAAGAAATGGAACAAATGGTTGACTGTGACAGGCTGCAAAGTGCCTTAAAGTACAATTTATGTAATAACCCCAGCAGCAACCTCATTTCCCCTCCCGTTTGTTCCGACCACTTAGCATTCTGCATCAGCAGTATACTAATCACACTGATCATCCATCATCATCTGCACCAGTTTGTTTGTAATGCTTTAATGCTTCATAGCTCACTGAGGCTTAAAAAAAAAAAAAAAAAAAAAAAAAAAAAACATTCCCCTGAAACTGCGCAGGTACTGGAAATGAAATCAAAAAACGAGAGTCAAAAAGGTCCTTCAGGAAGCCTAGAGAACTATTACTATTAAAAAATGCAAGAACGTCTGGCTCCTTGGAAGCACAATATGAAGAAATAAGGTGTGGCCCAAGTCTCTTTTTACAGTACTATATTTCAGTAATTGCAACATGTACATGCCTTCCTTTGACAATGTCATCCATTCTGCTAGATGGAGCAGCTAATCGTGATAAATGATCCGCTCTCGAGAATTTGAATTGCAGTTTACAAATTAGGTTGGTTAGATTACACTTTGTAACCTATTAAATGGAATCAAAAAGAAAATAAATATTTCGGAAATCTGTTGCAAAACAATCACAATCCTGAAACACAGCGTTTTACAGCTACAAGTTCTATGAAGATTCATTATATAGCCGACAGTATGTGGACACCAGACCATCATTCAAGATCTTATTCCAATGTTGGACCTCTCTTGGTGCTATAACAGACTTGGGGATGTCCACATGTTTTTTAAACATCATTTTTGAGGGAATTTACTTGCAAAAGCATTAACGAGGTTGACCATTAATGTTGTGAATGAGGAGAGGTGTTCAGTGGAGACTTTTTGGAGCATGTGCAGAGCTGCATTTGTTATTTTGCAATATGGTTGGGTGTCTTAGTGCCACTGAAGGGTAATCTGTAAGCTACACCATGCAAAGCAATTGTGACAGTTGTGTTCTTTTGACTTTGTGGCATGGGTTCACATACTTTTTCCATATGCATTCAGAATGTTTTCCAGTCACTTTTACTTTTGGGCAACAGTATAGTGTTTTTTAGTGTTTATACTGTATAAGGGATGTTAAAATTTGACATAAAAAAAAAAAAATTCTATTCAGATTTTGAAAGAGTTCTATTTGATCTAGTGACTATTTTTGTTTCTAAACAGACCAGGTAACTCACACCTCCTGAGAATTTAGAATAAAGTAGCACTAGCAAGCAGAGACATGATCAGACTGCCCAAATAAACAGACAAGAAAAAAAGTGTGCGTGTGTGCAAGCATGCATGTTGGGGGAGGTTGGGTGGTTGTGAGAGAGGATATGTGTGTTTGTGGGTGCAAAGAATGTGAGTGTGAGTTGGTGTGGGTGGATGTAGGATGTGTAACAGGTATTTATAATGTGAATGTGTGTGCATGTATATGTGGTGTGTGTCAAATGGCTCTGAAGAAATATCCCAGCATAGAGATCTGATTGCAGCAGCTGGCAATGGTGTGTGAAGTGAAACAGCTGTTCACTCATACTGTATGCAAAGCTCACACTAGAGTGTATTGTGCATAACTAGAATTACTAGAGGGCACACACACACACACACACACACACCATGGTCGATTGCTTCCACTGCATTTGGCTTTTACTATGTTTTGTCTGAAATGCTAAACACTCCATGTTATTTCTGAAGAAGTAATTTATTTGTTTTATTTTAGAAAATTGGCCTTATCTAATAATTAAAAAAATATCCTTTATTGTTTGCCCAGGTTTGTATATGTTGTTATTAATATTGGTGTATGTTATTTGTTCTGTTGTAGGCTTTGGACATGGGGGGAAATAAGAGCAAGCCCAGAGAGCTGAGCCAGCACTCCAAGAATTTGGATGGTCCCGGTTTTGTGAACAGTGGGGTTGGCAGCAATGTCGGGCATCACCTTAGCTTGTGCCAGCAGAACTTCACACCCAACCGGACCCCGGCGGTGGATGGTTCACGGCATGGGGCCCAGAACATCACTGATAATGCTAGTCTGTCTCTGTTTGGAGGAGTGGAGCCCTTGAACAGCCTCACATCACCTCCCCGTAGCACATTAACAGCAGGTACAAAATATTTCATTTACTACGACTCTGTATTACCAGACTTTCTGGATGGTCGATTGGGAATGCCTGCCAAATCATGTTTGCAATTCTCCTTGACCTGAAAGTACATTTCCAACATAAAATTATATTGAGGACCCTGAAGGTGGTCTTGGACTTGGGCTGATGCCGGCAGTTTCTGTGATGGCTTGTGACTGCAGTGACTCAATAGTTTAGAACTGAACCTTTCATGAACAGTTTTTACCCAAGTCTCTGAAAATTAAGGTGGGTTCTATATTACAGTAACTTAAACACCTTTCCTGTTATAATGAACTTTCAAATTCGTGGCAGACAGATATACCAGGGGACTGTTTTATTTCAATTAATTCAATTTTATTTAAATAGCACTTTTAACAATGGTTATTGCCACAAAGCAGATTTATGGCCAAATTACCTGATATCACGAAAATGAGGATGGGTTCCCTCATGTGTCTGGTTGCTCTCAAGGTTTCTTCCTGTTGTCATGTCGGAGGGGTTTTCTTGGCCATCATTATGCTCAACTTTAATTTATTTACTTTTCACGTTTTTTTTTTTTTTTTCATTCTGTAAAGCTACTTTGCGATAACGACCATTGTTAAATGAACTATTTGCAACTCAGCATTTTAATGATGGGAGGCTAAATCTACCTACAGCAAGGGCGGAAAATCGCAAACTCAGGAACCCAGGACAAGCAGCTTACACTATAAAATCTCTCCACCTGTGCATTATCCACACTAAACCAAAGGCATGATCTGGTGAAAAACCTTTATTAGGCATGTTAATTAGCTTCAGTTAATGCTAGACAATCATTCCAAATCATGACTATGGAAACATTGACTAAACTGAGCAAAAGAGTGCAATACAAACCCTAATCCCAGTCCTAGCACAGCACAGTCACTTTGCATTCAAGCACTTCATGGAGCCAACATAAAGATACTCAGCAGACTCAAATAATGTTTTTACATATGATGAGAGAACAGTACCGCTCACAGCTGACAATGTCTACCAAGTTGTCCAGGGTACAAACTTGACACTTTATTATCAGGAATAGATAAAGACCTTCCTAGCCATTTAACTGCTTGCCAACATTTCTGTCTGCATTAATGCGTAAAATTAGCTCATCATACTTTTGAGTTACATTATAATTGCGGGCAAGCATCAGCATAGAACTCGGCAAGCACATTGGAGTTTTTATTTTTAGGCTTAGCTAATTAATTAATTTATTGGTCAACCTGTGTAAAATGTTCCTAAAATGCGTTTCATTAATTCTCATCAACTGAATGAAATCTACCCTGATTGTGTTGTGTTTGTCTTTCTATAGGAGGAGTGACGACATTTGTGGCATTGTATGACTATGAATCACGTACTGCCTCCGATCTATCCTTCAGGAAAGGGGAACGGCTTCAGATAGTCAACAACACGTAAGAAAGCAGAAACACACACCCTCTTGCTCAATGCTGAAACAATCATTTCTTAGACACCACATTTTGTACTAGAAGACAACATGCTGCTTATGATGATCATAGTGCAGCACATCGTACTTCATACAGAGCCAAATGCACAAACAGACATACACATGTCTATCCTCTGTCTGCCCCACTAAGGAGTGTATAACCCCCCCCACCCCACCCCTTTAACTTTCTGGTAACCATAGGAACAGACTCCCCCTTTAAGCACTGGAGATGTGCTGAATGGTGTTTTTGGTTTTGTTTACTTTTTCCCTACTTTTTTCCTTGACTGCACGCCTTTTTTGGAGGTTTCTGCTCACAGCTGCACATTTTTTCCTCTGCTTACCCTCTAGGAGTTAAAGGGCATTTGCTTGCTCTCTGTTATTCCAGTGATCACTGCCAGAGAAAGCAGCGGATCTCCCTTAATTAGAAACATGGCAATCAAATTAAAACCTCTTGTTACACATTTAATAGGAAGCAGTTATCAGAGAGGGTGTTATAATGCACTTGTATTACATTATAATGAAAAAACAACAGGGAACAGGGTCCAAAAACCATAATGACGTTAATAATATAAATATGATTTAAAAAGGTCAATTGTAATACCATGGATTGAACATCGACATAAATACTGTATGTATGATACATACATACATATAGTACACACTAGACAAAGTCCATGATATTTCATAATTATCAGAACTATTATCCTGTCACTGCTATCTTCGATGTACGTACAGTACCAGTACATTTTACTTTAATTATAATGCCTTTTTATCTTTTATCTGTTGTTTTTATCTCTTTTATCTTTGTTGTCTTAAGGCATCCTTTAAATAGTTTTTTTTTTCTCTTTCTCTCTCTTTACCTGGTCAGTTGACTTCCTGTGTCTCTTTAGATTTTGCCTCTATAGCTTTGCTCTACTTCCTGCTATATTTGTTTTTAACCACAAACCTATTTCATACTTCCTTCCTCCCTTTTTCCTCTCATATGCGGACACTGTTTAAAACAGGAGAAAGCTGAATTGCAGGTAGGTACACAAACAGGTACTGCTCCTGTTGCTTAATTTGTGTGTCTTCTACATCATTTTGTCATGCTCATCTAGTTTTACACAGTTTTACACTTCCAGAGAAGAAGGGTGTGTTGCAAATTGCAATTCTAGAAAATAGGCAAAAAAATAACAAAAAAAAATGTTGTTTCCCTGCCAAAACATTAGATTAAGGCACGCGATATCATGTGTGAAAATGATTTCTCATGCTTCCAGATCCACTCTTTCACAATTTGAGTTCTGGAATGTGCCCGTGCCATGAGGGAAGAAAAACGCCATGGATGTGATAACCCAGTCATTTGAGTTTATTCAGATCATCAGCTGATTTCTTTTTCTTTTGTCACATAACATTGCTGACCAACTGAAAAAAAAAACCCAGATCATAACACTGCCTCCAGAGGCTTGCACAGTGGGTGCTACGCCTGATGGTTGTACCGTGCTTCTCTTCTTACCCTGACACACCCATTTCTCTGGTATAGGGTAAATCATGACTCATCAGACCACATGTTCTTTTTCCATGACTCCAAACTTCAATCTTTATGCTCCCTAGCAAATTCAAGTTTGTGTTTCTGATTAGTTTCACTAACATGTGGTTTTCTTATGACCACACAGCTGTTTAGTCCCACTCCTATGAGTTTTCATTGCATTATCCTGCTAAAATCATGTTTATTTATATTAACAAATATGTTGGTGCAAACAGTGTATCTAAAAATGTCCAGGTTATTTCCTCATGCAGTGAATATCACACTTTGATCGTGTTACATAATGACATGGACATACAGTAAGCTTAATCAATTCAGTTTGTAATCAGACCAGTTGTATTGTCTGTGTTGTTCCATTTACTGTTTTTTTTATTTTATTTTATTTTTTATTTTTTTTTGTACCTTCTTCCTCTATTTTTTAGATTGGGATAAGTCAAATCTTTACAGTGATGTGAACATGAATAACTCATGAGACTTTTGCATTGTTGCTAAACACACTGTAATGTCCACCCACACACTGCGATCTTATGTTGCCTGGTATCGATCATGTCATAACAGACAAGTTTGTAATGAGTTTTTAAAATGTGGGAGATTGCTCACAGAGTTTGGGAGGTTGTGTGTTGAGTCAGCAGCTCTCTGCAGTGGGAAAATGCCAGCGTTATTGCTCCTAGCATGGGAGACTGAATCAGGAACTTCTCTGTTTTAAGTATGTTAATAATTCACAGCTTAAAATACAGCAGAGACCAGTTTGGTACCTCAAGTCAATATTTTGTATAGCAATCCATTATAGCAATTTTATTCTGTTCATTTCATTAAAACTAAAGTAAAAAATGAAAGAGCGCAGCAATTTGCTTTATTTATTATTTATTTATTTATTTTGTCATGGTTCCTTTTATCATTTATTTTATAAAAGATATAAAGAGTCATTTACTTTCTTGTCTCCATTGAAGTTAATTAGAATGAAATGAACCGTACTAACAAATTATCGGCGCTCGCACTGCAAAACACTCAATACAGTATATCACATGATATCATAAATCAATATATCACAAACGCCAGCGTAGGATAGTCAAGTCCGTGTAAGCACACAAAACCTGTATGATATGATGGATATCAGTGAAAGTTCACCTATAAAGCTACAAACCGGATTCCAAAAAAGTTGGGACACTTAACAAATTGTGAATAAAAACTGAATGCAATGATGTGGAG
>JAQQZT010000015.1:18513131-18524357 GCA_030068275.1 Clarias platycephalus | reverse complement strand
CATCGTTCTTGTGAATTTAGCGCGTTTGTTCTCCATCAATCAATCAGTGCAGTGGTTTCCAGGGTGCAATTTTTTCCTTCCCCGTTGTATTATTTTTCATTTTCATTCATTTATTTTTGACTCAGTAGCGAATATGATTTAAAATGTAGTGAAGTACAATACTTTAAACAAAACATACTTAAGTAAAAGTAAAATTGCAGATTTTAAAAACTATTTTAAAAGTAGAAATACACAAAAAAATCTACTCAATTACAGTAATGCGAGTAAATGTAATTCATTACTTTCCACCTCTGAAGACTAACAACAATATCTGGGTGGTGCGGAGGATAGAACTCCTGCCCCGCGGTCCCCAAAATCATTTATGGCGGGAGACCTAGGGGTAATTCTTCACTCTGACTTACCCCTAGACTATTCGCAGTGTCTTTCTGTCTCGAGTCCAGTGGGATAAGTTTCGCTTCCACCGTCACCTGACCAAGATAAGTCGAATGTTGAGATGAATGAATGAATGAATGAATGAATGAAATAAAGACTACACATAAGTTCACACCCTTCGAAGCGCTTGAAAATGCCATGCAGCAATTTAAGCGTTAAACACTGACAGGTCTGTGTTGCACCTTTTCCCAGCACCCCTCCCTTCTCGGTCTCTATCCTCGTTTATGTCCCTGCCTCCCTACCAGACAAGTTGCCCAAAGCTTTTGGCAGTAGAGTGAGAGAGGAGCATCTCGGTCCCCCCTGCTGTAGGTAAGTTAAAGCTGCACATAAGCTTCTTTCCGCCTCATTCATAAAGTAGCGGGACGCGCGCGAGCTGCAAACTGGAGTAACTTTATTTAACATTACGCACGCGGTTACGATTACTACTTTGCCGTGAGAGCTTTTTAGCTGCTTCACGTAACATCGCGATCTGTGGGTAAAATTCTCGCCTGCTGTAGCCAGTATTACTGCAGTTACACGGGCATGAGCGGTTGTCGCACGCGCCAGCGTGTCTCATGTTTGTGTCGCTGAGATCCGCGCGTCAGTTGCTCCGGTTGTCTCGCGCTGTCGTCTGTCCCTGCTGTCCCTGTCTGCCCATAATACACTGCACCTGGAGGTCGTACATACCAGAAGGTAAGGTCGATAATAAATAAATAAATAAATAAATATATATATATATATATATAAAGTTACGTGAAGGTGTAGTGGTTAGCACTGTCGACTTGCACCTCCAGGGTCCGGGTTCGATTCCCGTGGAGTTTGGATATTTGCATGTTCTCCCCGTGCTTGGTGGGTTTTCTCTGGGTACTCTGGTTTTCTCCCACAGTCCTAAAATATGCGAATGAGGGTGTGTGTGTGTGTGTGTGTGTGTGTGTGCCCTACGATGGATTGGCACCCTGAGTGTGTGTGCCCTAAGTCTCCCGGGATAGGCTCCAGGTCCTCGCAACCATGAACATAGAATAAAGCGGTATAGAAGATGAGTGAGTGAGTTACGTGAAGGTAGTTTAGGCACGCAATCATCATTGTGTAGATTATTAGTATTATGTTGTTAAACTCTGTGTTAACAGCATTGTTATGATCCTCTTTACCAACCTATCACGAAAATATTAAATAAATGGGAAATAAACATACAGTTTTAGAATTTAGAAATACAGTAGTAAAAGCGACTTAATATTGACCATGCTCACTGCTTAATACAACTGCTTTATGCAATCTTTTCTACTATTTTCTACATGCATTGCATTTATGGATTTAATCTACAATAGATAATAAGGGTTTAAATAAACTTGCTGAGTCCAGGCCAACTCCATTGCACAGTGTCATTAAAGAAAGAAAAAAAGCCTAAGAAACTCCTTCATGAACATTCTTGTAAATAGCTCAAATATCCTACTTTTCTCTTGTCAATAATATAATCTGAGATCCGCTGAATTAAATTAGAAGAGAGAGAGAGAGAGTACCTACCACAAGAAGGTAAAATTGTAAATTATTGAGATATTGTAGAGAATCATTTTTATTGTAAGTATGTAATGCAGTAAGTGATAAAGTGTGTGGTATCTTTTATGGCCTAGTAATTACTTGCTTTTACAGTACTGTACTGTAGTAATAATTGCACCTTCCTTGATATAGAGAAAATATACAGAAATTATACTACTAATGTATATTCAACTGAAATACCAGGTCAAATGTTCCCACTGAGTACATAGTTTAGCACTTAGGTCATCTGCAGAAGGTCTTTAAAACTCAAGTCTCCTTAAGAGGTCTTTAGGCTGTCTTCGAGGAAGGAAATTACATCCTGAAGACGTCTGGGGTGTTAACATTTTTAAGACTTTAATGGGCCCTGAATACATCCCTAATAGGTTTCTAGTCGTGAAGATGTCCTCCAGTTCTACCTGTGCCCCGTACAATATATATATCTACAGTATATACAGGAGGTGTCTTTTTTCCCAAAGTGACAGTATGACACTTCACAATATGACACCACTATTAAGGCAAATCTACTCATTGAGAGCCAAATATTGTTAAGCCCAAGGCTCTCAGTGAGTACTGTAGATTTGCCTTAATAGTGGTGCGTAATAGGATGTTCATTTTGTTTTCATGTTACCTAATTCTAGTGTATTCATTTCTTGACTAATTAAGAAAAATCCCATCCCTGTACTGTCTGTACTGTCATTGCGCAAGAGCTATTTGTCATTGACGTTATAAGTTGGACCTCTTGAACTGTGTGAGCTAATTCCTTCGGGGTTAAGTGATTCGAGAATCTTTACTCTGTTATATAAGAGAAAAGAGGCCAAGTCTTAAAGACAGACCAAGCTTGCTGATTGACTTCTAATCCTTTCTAGTGCTTTCAAGTGATTGATGGGATAACCCATTTCCTTCCCTGATTTTATTTTCCATGGCTTTCACACTACCTTTTCCTTCATTTATGAGATTAAAGAAATAGTTGTGCTAAATAAAATACAATAATAAAAGTCCCCGTAATGTCTGTTCCATTCATGTAGCTGATTTAAACATTACTATTACAATATGGTGTTTTTCATATAAAAAATAGATATATGTGAGTAAAGTGGGACATAACATTAACTCATAGATAGAGCATTTAAAAAGCTTTGCTCAGAACACTGCATGTTGACTGTGAAACAAATACAGATTTATTCATACTTTATTATATCGGCTCAAATGTGTACATCTGCATTTCTGCTGGATCTGAAGTTTTATAGATAACTGTTACCTGATGAGCATGAATAGTGCTTCAACACTGATTATTTTACTGTGGATTTGTCTCACTCCTGAATGAATGTACATTCCAGTCACTCTACATGAATACTAAAAGATTTAACATAAAAAATAAAAAAGTACTATTCATTGTCTAAGATGTCTTATGGTTTCTGGAATAGCAAAACCCTTTTACAAACATATAATTTTGGGGCTCTTTATTTAGGTTTTTATTTGTGGCTTTTCTTCTCCGACTAAATCTTAGCCTTTAGAATAATAGGTTAGTATTGATCTCTCTGTCCTATTTCCTGTTTTCTAGAAATACCTGGAGACGCATACACCGAAATGGGTCGCAAAGAGGCTGAGTACGATTGGAAGAAGAGCACGGACAACATTCAAGATGTTTTCGACTTCTTAGAGGTGCTTGGATCGTGAGTATGACATTTCACGAATTTTATTTAATATAATAATAATAATAATAATAATAATAATAAAAATAATAATAATAATGCAGTTTGTTTACACTGTATTAGAAAATATCAGTATGCATGACATCACTTCAAATGACAGTGGTGGTAGTCTTTATATATTGTATATTCCTAACGTATTATGCAAGAAATATCTGTGTCTACATGAGCTTGATTGGTTGTAGTATACCACTTTGTACACAGTACAATGTATAATTTAAGATACTAATCTATACTGAAAGATATACTGAATGTTCAAAGGGGGTAATATACGTAAAAGTATTGTACCGTAACTGGTGGTTACAGGTTGTATAAATCAGGGGTTCTCAAACTTTTGGCAGCTAGGGTTCTATTTAGCTGTAAATTTTTTACTACAGAGCTCCTCAGTACAAATGTATTACATGAACATCATCCAAAAATAAACATATTATGTGTTTCCTTTAAATATGTACAGCTGTAGTAAAACACTGACCATCTGGCTATGCTGCACCGGCATCTGGGTAGCCCTAGGCTATATTAAAACCACTGACTTAGACACACAATTATGATATTACAGGACACTGCAGACCCGCACACTTAGTTAGATTGAGGATTCACATGAACACATCTATATAATGCAGTCAAAATGGATTGTTATGTATCTAAATGTCCATGAGTGGTTGTTAATCATTTCTTATAATTCTTTGTAAAAAGCTAAAAAATCACTAGCTATCTCATCAGAATTAATAATTAACTCATAATTATACGTCTTTACATTTGTCACAAAAACAAACAGCAGGTGTTTTCAACACCCTTCTGATTTCCCTGTATTCTCAGAGACAAGTTGTGAGATATGGAAGGCTGTGATAAGCTGTTCTTATTTAACACCCAGGCAGAAATCAGGATCACTTCCAAAACAGTTAACTGACTGGAGAGAGTTTTGCAATCTGGCAGCACGGTGGCTTAGAGGTTAGCACCATCGCCTGGCACATCCAGGGTCCGGATTCAATTACCACTTGGGGTCTGCATGCATGGAGTTTACATGTTCTCCCCGTGCTTGGTGCTCAGTGGCGTAGCGGTTAGCCCTGTGGACTCGCACCTGCAGGGTCAAGGGTTCAATTCCTGGCTCTGTGTGTTGCATGGAGTTGCATGTGTGCCCTGCAAAGGATTGACACCCCATCCAGGCTGTACCCTGCCTCATGCCCCGAGTCCCCTGGGATAGGAGCCAGGCTTCTCATGACCCTGTATACCTTCTATAAGTGGTATAGAGAATGAGTGAGAAAGTATAGATTCATGTTATGTATGGCGTTTGCATGCTCTCCCCATGCTTGGTGGGTTTCCTCAGGGGTACTCCGGTTTCCTCCCACAGTCCAATATAGGCAATCTAATTGAGAGTGTGAGGGGGGGGTTTACAAGGATATGTTGCAACTTGTAATACAGAACTCTGTATTACTGTCTCAGTCATTAAAGAATGAATGTTAATGGCCTTCAGATAAGCTTTGTAAATGATCAGTGCATCATTTTCCATTTGCTGCTATTGCAACCATCCCTGGTGTCCTGACAGTGAGCTATAAAAATAAAGGCAATGGGACCTGTGAGGAAACTTTGCCTTGGAGAGATGACCCAATTGCTTCCTGTGAGAAAAACAACCTGAACCAACTCCCCCAAATCCCTCATCAGAACTTACAAAATAGGGAATATGCCATGAGCTTAGTGGCTAAAACTGCAACAAATTAATAGTTGTGATTAAAAATTACTGACGTCATAGATTCTCCCTTATAAACCTGAGCCATGTGTTTTTCGTCTGCCATGAATGACATCTTTAACTGAAATTAATGACATCTTTTGCTGAAATCTTGAACATATACAGAGTTATTAAATCAATCATATAAAAGTCAAGAACACTTATAATTAAAGCAGTAAAATTACTGACTGCAGTGAAGCCTATATCCGTTTCATAGATTTTTATATTCAGAGAAAATTACAGTGGCAGAATTTCAGTAACACAGAATGTGCTGGCCTTAGAGGAGCTTGGAGGCGGCAAATTAAAAGCAATTCTGTGATACTCTTTGTACTTTGTGAATATGTGTGTTTGTGGAGGTGGGTGAGTGTGAGGCAGGGCTTTGCATCTCTCCTACAAAGTGTCCTCCTACAAAGCTCTAAGTAAAATAGTTTAAACCCTTGTGAAAGATTTTTATTTTATCAGAAGGTTAAATGAAAGTGAAGTGTAAGGATGCAGTTAAAGCAAATGTACTTTATATAGATTATATATGAATGAATTACTGAATCCAAATGAGTGAAATGAATTTGATCTGTTTATACAAGCATAAAAAACAGCAAATTCATTATTTTTCTTTATAGTAGACTACCAAAAATATTTGAATATCAGACACACAGGAAAAGAAGTAGAGTTTGCTCCTTTCATGGAGAGATCAGTGACCTGTTTGAAGCGCCACACCTGGATACCTGAGCTGTTACTATTTCTGCTGGGTAGGGGATTTTGAGGCTTAATCCCCAGCCAGGACATGTATTCCAGGTTACAGCTTTAGACAGTGTGGAAGGCACGGAGAACAGTGCATTTGCTATGGTCTCTTTTGCCATTAGAAATCTCAAAAAGAACGTAACCAAATAAGTTGTTGCCTTTTGATTTCTTCTGAACATCAGAGTTCTGGTTTTGATTAATGGAGCACAAAAATCAATACATAAAATTCATTCAACTTTCTAATTCTAATTAGAAAACTAATCACTCTGGCTGTTTTTCTTGCTCCAAATCTTGACACAAATGACCTTGGGTGTTATGGATCAGATGCATAGCTTGATTCAAGTGCCAGAGAGAAAAGAGTTTTAGATGTCGTATGCACCTCACGCAAACTTCCTCTGTGTATTGTACCTGTCTATGTCTCTTAGGGGAGCATTCTCTGAGGTGTTCATGGTGAAGGAGAGGAAAACAGGAAAGCTGTTTGCCATTAAGTGTGTGAAGAAAAAGAACAAAAGAGACATCCACTTGGAGAATGAGATTGCTGTGCTAAGGAGGTACAATAAAAATATCCATCCATCCATCCATCCATCCATCCATCCATCCTTCCATCCATCCATAAATGAACAGTGTGACAGCATAATGCAGTTCTTGGCCTTTCATTCAGGCTTTTTTTTCCTGGCACACAAGGTTGGGTAGCTTCAGTTCCTGAACACATTTTAAAAAATTTGTTTTATTTAAGCTTACGGTATTGATTCATCAGTGGCGTAGCGGTTAGCCCTGTGGCCTCGCACCTGCAGGGTCAAGGGTCCAATTCCTGGCTCTGTGTGTTGCGTGGAGTTGCATGTGTGCCCTGCAAAGGATTGACACCCCATCCAGGAAGCCAGGCTTCCCGTGACCCTGTATACCTTCTATAAGTGGTATAGAGAATGAGTGAGAAAGTATCGATTCAAGTTATTCATTACTGTTAGGATTAAAAGATGTGTCCGAATTATTAAGTTTTAAGATGAATTTAAAGAAGAAGAATTATTGCTTGTTGTGATGAAGTTGCAAAATATCAGCTGATGTGAGTAAACTAAATTCATAAATGCATTTAGTAGATTTTTGGAGAATGTTGAAACCAAGAAAAAAAAGATGTTTTCACTCTTTTACTGTCATTGCACTCACTCCAGCATTTAGCAAACTGAGTTGCTTAAGGTCTGTGATATGTTTTGTGAAATACAGTAGGATGTGCAATTTGGATATTATATAATTAACAAAGGTATGTGGGATATTGTAGTATTGAAGGTTTTCTGTTTCTCTTGCTGATTGATATTTCTTTTTTTTCCCTCTTGCTTCTGCTATTACTAGCACTGTAATATTACAACACTTAAGAGACACTCAACACTTTGTATAAGTGGCATGAGATGCACATGCTGTGTGAGGGAGGCTGTTGAGTTCGCTTCATCTGGTTCTGTCCAGACTACTCCTGTTATGTGAAACTGACTTATATGTACGCAATATCACACACAAAAATTTAAAATGCAGACGGATATAACTAAATCCATTTATTAATTTATCTTTTATAGTGCTTATCTTATACAGGGTTGCAGGAGCATATTCCAGAAAACTTTGGGCGCAAGTTGGGGTACGCTCTGAAAAGGGTGCCAATCCATTGCAGGGCACACACACACGCACACACATACACACACACACTCTTTGGACATTAGGACGAAACTGGAGTACATGAAGGAAACCCACCAAAGACAAGGAGAACACGCACTCATACCCGAGGCGGGAATCGAACCCCGACCCTGGTGGTGCGAGACCACAGTGCTAACCACCATGCACCCATAACCAAAATAATTTCAACATAATATTTTGCCATTTGTGCTTGTTAACAGTCTTGTGAATTAAGGAAATCATGCACAAAATATATGATTTTAGTATTTAAGAGTCTATATACAGCTCTGAAAAAAAAAAGAGACCACTACAATTATCCCTAAATCAGCATCTCTACAAGTATGGCAACCATTACGTTCGAGTGTCTGAATTCCAACACAAACACACCTCATTCTGCGTAATGAGGAAAAGTATAAAATCACATGGGACACAACAAGCCTCACGTTGCTTCCATTCTTACAATTCCAAAGACAGCAGTACAGTACAGAAGAACAATGTCAAGCAGCAGACACTGTGAAGAACAAATCTACAGACAGAGGCAGAGGGTGAAAAAAAATCTCTACCAACAGGGATGAAGCTCCCTTCAACTGTAGGATCACATCAAGTGACCTTCAATCACAGTGTCTAACTGAAGCTGGGCTGAAGTCATGCAAAGGCGGAAAAATGTCCTTTATCAATGAGGAGCAAAGAAGAGCCACTTGGTGATGATATTGTTACTTCAGCAAGACTGGAATCAGGTGGTTTTGTCTTTGAGAAGGATGCAGCAATTAAGCCACGTACTGTACGTGGTCACCCTGGAAGAATATTTGGAATCCTGGAAGAACATTTGCTTCCTTCTGCTTTGACTATGCTCTCCAACTCTGGTGGTAGAGAACGAGTGGTGGAGAGCATGCCAAGAAACATGAAAGCTGTGATTCCACTGAATGCAGATTTCTGAACATTCGATAGTTAAATCATTTGTCCCATATTGTTTAAAAATCAATATGAAATAGTTTTCCTTACATCGTTCAAGATCCGCAAATACTGAATCTCTGCTTTTTCTTTAAAATAAAGGTCTAAATAACAACATTTTTATTTGGAATTTGGGAGAAATGTTATCAGCAGTTTATAGAAAAAAAAACAGCAGTTTATTTTACCAAAACACCCCCTATGAAAAGAAAACATACTGTATATACAGTATGTCTGTCTGTCTGTACATATGTACAGTATGTATGTATGTATGTACAGTATGTATGTATGTATGTATGTATGTATGTATGTATGTATGTATGTATGTATGTATGTACGCATGTATGTATGTAATTCAGCAAATGACCACTTTGCTTGACAATTTGTTTTAGGATCAAACATGACAATGTGGTGAGGTTGGAAGATCTCTACGAAAGCCAGACTCATTATTACCTTGTCATGCAGCTGTAAGTAATGTGTGTTTATAATGTAAATGTATCCTCTGCAAAATATTGCTGCAGAAAAATATATTATAATAAAATATTGTATTTTGAATTGACCTGAGATTAGTTAACGGTAATATTATCATTCCAGTGATAACTAGCTTACACTAATACTAATAGGTACCCATCAGAAACCACATTATACTGCACTAAAACTACCTGTCCCAGACCATGCATTTTTATCTATTTGCTTTATACTCTCAGCAGTGTTTATCTGAAGTTTTGTCCTCTTTTTTGGCAGTGTTGCAGGTGGTGAACTTTTTGATCGGATCCTTGACCGGGGAGTGTACTCAGAGAAAGATGCTAGCTTAGTGATAAGGCAGGTACTCGATGGAGTTAACTACCTGCATAAGAATGGCATAGTTCATCGTGATCTCAAGGTATGTGTATAGATATAAACACACAATTTCACTAATAAATTCATCTAAGCTTTAAAGTATATCTGATACATTACCTGCTGTTAAAGTTAAATATATATATATATATTTTTTTCTTTAAAGCCTGAGAACTTGTTGTACTTCAGTCCAGATGAGAAGTCCAAAATAATGATCAGCGATTTCGGACTTTCGAAGGAGGAGGACAAGGGCATCATGTCCACAGCCTGTGGTACTCCAGGCTATGTGGGTAAGAAGGCCATACAAGGTTAAAATAAATGGCAAGAATGAGATCACTGTAAAGATTGTGTAGAATACTAATGGTTTTTTTCTTGTCTATAGCTCCAGAGGTGTTAGCGCAAAAGCCCTACAGTAAAGCTGTCGACTGCTGGTCCATTGGAGTCATTACCTATATACTGTAAGAGGTCTTATTCCCTTACTATTATTGATACTTTTTTTACTGTTAAATCTACAGTTTAATCCACAGTAGATTATATATCACACATGGGATTTGCCGATTAGAGTAGGCTACAGTACTGTTGGAGTGGGCGATACAATGTCAGACAGGAATGAAGATCCCTGACAGAGTTTAGATGATCGAGACAGTTACACAGTGTGCATAACAAGCTGTTAATTGCTAAGCTCTGCTTATCACTGCAGTGCGGTTGCTGTAACTGTAGATGTGAAAGAACTCCCCCTAGTGGAGGATCTGTAGGCAACTGTAGGCGCATAAAGTAACACAAAGACATACAATACTGTACTCTTATACTAAATAAAGTAATAGATGGGTTTAAATTAAATCTGCTAATTTAATATTGATGTTAATGAACATACAATAAATAATAACTAGTTCATAATCTTGTTTAACTATGTGTCTTTGCAGCCTCTGTGGATATCCTCCATTTTACGAGGAATCAGAGACTCGTCTTTTCTCGAAGATCATGAAAGCCCAGTACGAGTTTGACTCTCCCTTCTGGGACGACATCTCAGAATCTGGTGAATGTCTTTTTCATTTAATATGCAGACTCAACAAAACTGCACATATTATGTCATATCATATCATATATCATATATCATCATATCTCATCATATCATATATCATATCATATATCATATTATATTATATGTAGTTAACATTATGTGTGTTTATTGTATTTTCAGCGAAAGATTTTATCCGCAACATGATGCAGAAGAATCCTAATTTGCGCTACACAACAGACCAAGCACTTAGACATCCCTGGTAAGATATGAACTTTAATAGAAAATTATACAATGGTTATGTCCAGTCCACTAATTTTTTTTGGAAAAGAGTGCTCATATTTATTATAAAAGAACAGGCTGCAACCTTTACTATTTCAATGTTTTGTATGACTTCTTTGGGAGCTATTAACAATAATGAAGAAAAAAAATATATATATATGACTTGAAATACCTGAGATACTTGACCATACTGTGTCTGGTGAGTGCTTTGGCCATGTATTGTGGTGTGCTATTCTTACATCAAGTAAAATAATTTAGATTTTGCTACCACCTTTGGTTTGATTACCACATTTTCTCCTAATATACAAACCGGATTCCAAAAAAGTTGGGACACTTAACAAATTGTGAATAAAAACTGAATGCAATGATGTGGA
>JAQQZT010000015.1:18476519-18492079 GCA_030068275.1 Clarias platycephalus | reverse complement strand
CCGAACATACTCTATATACCATTTCAAATTTGTGGGGAGCTTTGGGACCTTCGCTAGGTCATCTGTGCCTATGTGTCTAGCCCCATGGAATATTCAGCTAAACCCAGCTGTTTAGCTGAAGGGTCTAGGCTAGCTCAGTGGTCAAGGCATTGGAGTATGGTTTGGAAGGTCCTAGGTTCAAACTCCATGATGATCTACATGGTTACTGTACCACTGTTGGGCCCTTGAGCAAGTCCCTCAGATGTATAATGAGATGAATGAATGGAAATATTTAATGCTACTATATTTGCTTAAGCTGTTTTATGAATGATCTTCACCTTATCAGTTGGATATAGTGCACTTACCTATTCCAAAGATTTCCAAATTTTTCCAAAGATTGCTATATGAGAGATCTCCATATACGTGGTATCTGACAGTCATGACTGCACCACAGCATTTTTTAAAAATAAATCCAAGAGGTTTTTGGGTCAATGTTTTAGGAATCATTCATACCTGAAACGAGGGCAGGAAGCGAGGAGAAGTGCGGGCTGCTAAAGCATAGCCTTTCTTACTCTCTGGTCTCCTTTTGAGGTTATAAACAATCGTACCCACCTGTTGGAGTTAATGTAAGAAATGTAGAACATTTAACACCCTCATTCATCATTGTAGAATTTTTTTGTTGCTTCTTAATAAGAATGAGCTGAGAATGGGCTGGGCAGTGCTTTGACGTTTCAGGTATATCAATATACTTTGAAACGAGCTATAGGATTACACAATACCTTTATATAAATATAGTTTGATTATGTGTTACATGACCCATTTCTTCCAGGAAGCTGTGCTAGTGTTTGCTCTCTCCTCTCTCATACTGTTCTCTCAGCTCTGCCACCCTCACCCCCCCCCTCTCTGCACCTGCGTGCAAAACTGGTGTTTATGATTTGTCCTGTCTGATGTAATATGGTAGCGTGAACAGATACCAATTGCGTTTAAAACTTAGTACTAAAACTTAGTACATCTTTGTGTATGCAGAGTCTCTGCCATTCTGAAAGACCTCTTGTATAGTCTGTGTGTATCTGCTATGTGGTAGAAGGTTCCGTAGCATTAGGACACACACTTCAATATTTTGCAAAGCTTTATTCCCCTAGGCCTGTCAGAGACTTGTAGTTCAACAACAACCCAATAGGTGGTTGGTTGTCTGTGTGCTAAAAACAAACAAACAAAAACCCAACATATCTTTGTTCCAATATTTATGGATCTGACTGTATATTAACGTTTGCAGAAATATAAACCACATTGTTTTCATCATTCAGCAGGCTAGCATTAATAAACTAGATAATAGTACTAATCCACATTATATGGCCAAAAGTATGTGGACACCTGACCAATAGAATATGTGCTTGTAAAACATCCTATTATAGATTGACTGTTCTGCTGTTATAAATATCCTCCACTCTTCTGGTAAGCCTTTCCACTAGATTTTAGAGTGTGGCAGTGGGGCCTTATATTCATTGAGTCACACAAGCATTAGGCAAGTCAGAAAGTTTTCTTGGTATTCCAAGTCATTCTGAAGTTGTTCAGAAGGGTTGAGGTCAGGGATCCCTGCAGGATTTTCAACGTTTCTACTCCAACCCTGGAAAACCATGTCTTTATTGTCCTTCCTCGCAACCAGTTTGGGCCTCTTAGTTCCAGTAATGAAGAATTCTTAATGCTATGCTGTAGAAAAAGCTACTCTAGCCACATACTATATACTCTTATCCATATAGAATAACCTAATAGTACTCACCATGGTTCTTGGTCCTCTAATCAAGATCTCAGATCTTATGCAAGGCACTGAAGGTCCAAGAGTTCCTCTAGAGGTCTGTCTTGCAAGATTTTATATTGTAATCAGCTATTACAATTGTGGACACAGGGGTACTGAGGAACACTTATATATATTTCTAACAAAGATATAATCCTATATTTAGTCTCTTGGCCATCAACATGAAAATGAAGGGTCATTAAACGGTAGCAAATAAACTTATATCCTGTCTGTTCTAGTGTTTAGGATATTTGTTAATAAACTAGACACTGAGTTGGGGACCCAGGCAAGGATAAGCATTTTATACATACCACATGGTTGTCATAGCAGCCAGGGCCAGGCGTGGGTGAACTGTGAAATGTGACCATCTCCTTCCCCATGCGATTCGGTGCTCTGTGAGTTGGAAAGATCTTCCGCTCCTGGGAGCTCCCAAAGGCCACCTTAGTAACTTTTACAAATTATTTGAAAACATAAACATTAATTTGGCTTATTGCATTAAAGAATGGCTACATATTTCCATCATTCCCAAGCGGGAAAACAGCATGGGAAGTTCGACACCCTGGTTATCAGTTCTAGTTTTTATCCATCATTTAAAAAAAAAAAGGATTTACAATATATAAAAGTCTTATGTACATTTATGCACTCACTTAGGGCTCCTTTAGCATAAATTACCGCAACAATGCATGGAGGTGATCAGCCTGAGGCACTGCTTACATAGCAGCCTTCAGTTCATCTGTATTATTGGATCAGGTATTTTTCATCTTCCTCTTGACAATAGCCCATATCTCTATAGGGTCCAGGTCAGGTGGTTTGGCTGGCTATTCAACTATAATAATATCATGGCCAGCAAACCCGTTAGTGGTAGTTTTGGCACTGTGGGCAGCTGCTAAGTTCTGCAGGAAAAGGAAATCTCCATAAAGCAAGACTGAAGTAAAACGAAAATATCTTGGTAGATGGCTTTGTTGACTTTGGACCCCAAATCATCACAGACTATAGAAACATCACACTGGCCTGCAAGCAACTTAGATTCTGTGCTTCTTCACTCTTCTTTCACACTTAGGGACCTTAATTTCCAAATAAATTGCTAAATTTTCTTTCACCTGGAAAGAGGACTTTGGACCACTGAGCAATGGTCCAGTTCTTTTTTCTCCTTAGCTCAGGGAGGACGCTGCTGACGTATTCTAGATGTATTACTCTTGGTTCAGGAGTGGCTTGATACTAGGAATATAACAGTTGTAGCTCATGTCCTGTAGCCCACAGAAGGTCATCATTGAAACAGCTGGCTGCTCATAAAGGGCTGTAGTGAAGCATGTTCATGGAAAGTTGCCTGAAATTAAATATTCTAATATGTTGAGATACTGGACATAAGTTTTTCATGAATATTAAGCTATTTTCATCAAAATTTAAAGGCAAGGCTTGAAATATGTCTGCTTACATATAATAAATCTAGAATATAGGAGTTTAACTTTTTGAATTAAATCACAAAAAAATATTCTGAAATATTCTGATATTCAAATTTATTAAGGTGCATGGTATATATTAAAATTAAGTTAAAGAAGTAAGAAGATCATATACAGTAAATGGTGTAAGCCACTGTACTCTAATTTACTTTACATTTACACATAACATTTAGTAATACATGTTGAATTGGATCTGTGATGGTTCCTGCTCTCTCTCCTTTCCCTTTCATGGAAATGTCTTTGTTTGGATTTGCAGTATATTGCTAAATGGATTGCAAAAATACAGTGTTTGGAGTAGGCTTTACTGCATAAAGAGTAAAAACCTTTCTGTAGTAAGTTGGACTACTCACACCATGGATATGGGCAAATCTTCAATTGTTAACAAAAACATCTTATTCTATTGGTAGTTCGTTTAGCTAGTTCACAGCACATAACATTTTATCAGGACACAGCACCGGCTCCCTGCTCACTCTCTTTGATGCTTCTGCCTCTCTGCCACTGTCCAAGCGTTGCCAGCTACTATATTTACAAAAAAAGTAACAAAAGTAGGTAAAGCTTGCTGGAAAGGTTGCTTGATGAAATAACGTCACATTCTAATTTGCATATTGATAACATCATCATCAAAGTTTTTGCATAGCAAATACTAGCAGACAGAGAAGGTGGTGTGCAACCAGAGGCATTGCTTGTCAACAAGCAAGGCAGACAGCTGCCTCAGGCCAGTATGGGGGCCAGAGGGCTGACAAACATTTATTTTCATAAGATAATGATGAATGCGGAAAATTGTTATCTAGGCTCGCAACAGATCGAATGACCTCTACATACAGCAACTGATTATCTGGTTATTTATGTCTATATGTGATTGAAGCTTGAGGGCAGAACCTGGCACCATATTGACATACACTCAAAACAAACGATTGATTTAGCTGTTCATAAAAGTCCAGTGTTCAAATTGAAATGAAATAAGCATCAAAGCCAACAAAAATGTTGTCTTAAACCACTCATATAAATGTACATGTAGTACAGTGGATAGATAAAACATTATACCATTTGTATATTATTAACTTTATTGGAATAAATGTCTATATACTGTATTTTAAATAATAATATGTGAGTAATTTTATTCGAGTTCGACTCCTGCCTTTGTTCTGTGTGCTTGGTGGGTTTCCTCTGGGTACTCTGGTTTCCTCCCACAGTCCTAAGACATACAGATTAGGCTAGTTGGTGTTCCTATATTGCCTGTAGTGTGTGAACAAGTGTGAGTGTGTGTGAGTGTGTGTGCCCTGTGATGGATTGGTACCTCGTCCAGTGTGTTTAATTTTGAGAAATTGATAGATAGCAAAGGTGGCGTGGTGGTTAGCACAGTGGCGTTGAACCTCCGGGATCAAGGCTTTTATTCCTGCTTTTGTGGGTCTGTGTGTGTAGTCTCTCCATGGTTGATGGTTTTCTTCTGGGTACTCCAGTTTTCTTCCACAATGTGTGTGTGTGTGGCTGTGCCCTTTGATGGATGGCACAGGGTGTACCCCTCCTTTTGCCCTAAGTCCAACTTCTTCTGTATGGAGTCGACTTCCACTCTTCTTGGAAGGCTATCCACAAGATTTTGAAATGTTTCTGTTGGAATCCATTGTATTTCTGTTGTATCCACTTATTCTGTAGACCATTTATGATGTGAGGCACTGATGTTGGACGAGAGGTCCTGGCTCGCAATCTCCGTTCCAGTTCTTCCCAAAGGTACTCAATGGGGTTGAGGTCACGGCTCTGTTCGGCCCATTCATTCATTCATTCATTCATTCATTCATTCAATCATTCATTAAATTTTATTTGTATAAGGCTTTTAAATATTCATTGTTGCAAAGCAGCTTTACACAATCAAAAGAAATTATGGAAGTTTGTATGAAATGTGAATGTGCATCCACACCAAACTCCTACAATAGTCGTTATAGTCCTTGCTTTGTGCACTAGAGGGTACAGGTGTGTTGGAATAGAAAAGAGACTTCCTCACACTTCCTCAAACAAGACGTCTTGGTGTGCTGAAGCATTAAGATTGCCCTTCACTGGAGATAAGGTGCCTGACTGAAACACCTGAAATCAATTACTAATAGGTTTGGATAAATACTTTTTTTTTTGTCCATATCACTCGTCAGCATGTAAAACATTTTTTCTGACTGACCGCGGGTTTTCTTTTTTAATTCATGTTTCTGCAATGAAAGCTGGATACTGTATTTTCTGTTGAGATGTCAACTGCTATCTCCTCTAACGGATTGCACCAGCCGTGTCTCTGCACCGTGTGTGTGAGTGTGAGTGTGTGTGTACAGTACATAATGCCGGGGCAAAAAAAGGGGGACCGGACATCACGTGACCGCCCATCTGGGAACAATCCCGCAATCCAGTGCGCGCGCCTGGTGTGTAGATGATCGTAATAATCCTAGTAAACTGATCGGTGAGTGTACACACACACACACACACACACACTGTAGACACCGCGTACACGGCTCTGTTGAGCGTAACTTCACGTTCAGCGCAATGTATCTCGCTATTAAAAAGATTTAAAAATCTGCATATGAACAATGAACTCCTGCACATACTGTACACTGGCTGTCTCTTTACTGATAACACTACACATCACTGAATTCAATGCTTTAAAATGTGACTAATCCGAGTTTTACCTTTGTCGCGTGCCGCCATTGACTTCCTGTTTAGCAGTAACTATGGTAACCACGTGACTGTGGGAACAGTGACTCGGAGGGTTATGGAATGAATGCATTACTGTTATGCAGTGGCAAAGAAAGCGCTGTTTATTTGATGTATGTCCCAGAGACTAACATGTTATCCTTGCATTTAACAGTTGGCATGGAAGCTCATGTCCTGTCGCTTTGCACCACCAGGGACTGAGTTTGATTCCCGCCTCAGGTCTGTGTGCATGTAGTTTGCATATTCTCCCTGTGCTTGGTAGGTTTCCTCCCACAGTCCAAAGACATACAGATGAGGTTAATTAGCATTCCCAAATGGTCTAAAGTGTGTGTAGGTAAATGTGTGCCCTGCGGTAAATTGGACCCCTGTCCAGGGTGTACCCCACCGTGTGCCCTATGTCTCCTGGAATAGGAGTATACAGGATAAAGCGGTATAGACAATGCTTTCCCACACGTGTACGCACAGACATCACTAGGGATTTCTTCTTTTTTTTTTTTCCTGGTGTCTTACAATTGCTTTCAGTGAGGATGCCTCAAAATGTAGGATTTCCCAATAATGTTTTGGTCGCCACAGTTTAGTTTATTTATTTTTTTAAAAACCACAACACTTCATAAAACACATGCGTGCATACCTTACCTAGAATAAGTAAATGCACCAGTGAATAAAAAATTTTACATGTCAGGGCTTTTGTTTGTTTGTTTATTTTAAATTGGCATTAGTGAAGTGTCTTTTCTTTTCGCCTGGAGCTGAGATTCGAACACTCAACCCTGAAAATGTGAGGCATCAACGTGAGGGTTTGAGTCTCACCTCCGGTCTGTGTGTGAATCTCAGCTCCAGGCGAAAATTAATCAAAGGAGGAGAAAAGGAGCGGCATTAGCAAAAATTACACCAATAGGCTTGAGCTGTATGAATACAAAGAATAGTCAGAGACATTTTTTGTCTTTATATATTGTTTTATTTACTCTCAATTTTCAGTGTTGGTGATTAGAAGAAGGTATAGAAGAGCACTATTTTTCTGTGGGGTAAAGTCTAGATGCATTAGGTAGAGATTGCAATCCCACAACTGTGCAGTCAAAGCTAACACTAAGGCTTGCCCACAGGAGCACTACTGCTGAAAAGTGCTGAAAGAGTTCGTATTGTAGGAGACTCTATGCTAAAGCACCAAAAATTACAAAGTTTGAAGTTCTTTATGATACCATAGCATGCATATCCACAAAAACTAAATTTGCCCAGTCAATTCAGCGAATTATTATTTCAAAACTAGTCACTTCTTTAGACAAAGCATTAATTGGTGGAGATTTTAATATTAATTTTGAACTTCAGGAAGACCCTCTGTGAACAGTATTCAAAGATGAGTGTAAACCATAAGAAAATGTAAAAATATGTATATGTACAGTATCAGTGTATCTAATAAGTGAAATATTTGAAAAGAATAATAAATGTTTAAAACTAACTTGACTAAAGGTTCGAACACATACCACTTCACATCTCTTGAAATAGGTGGTAGGTGGCATAAGGCTTCATGTATTAATTTTCCTCTTCACTGTAACAAAACTCATACAAACCAATATGAATCTATTAAATTACACATTAATTCATATTAAAGCTAGGTAGTGACGATTTCCACAAACAGCAGAATGTTTTCCTACCCCAAGAACACTGATTTCAAATGGTGCTAGATAATTTACAGAAACACTCCAAGCCACTATTCGAAATCAGCTTCTAAAAGTAGACACTACTATCCATGTTCTTATGTTCTTCTTTTGGTCACTGAAAACAAGCACAAAGCATCTGATCAAATATATACACACTGCATACAGGAGTGACAGCTTACAGTTTCTTCTTTTTAATTAAAAAAAAAAAAAAAAAAAAAAAAAATGAGACCATTATACAGTAAATAACATTAAAGACTACTGTATCTATATCCATATATTCTTCAGGAATATATTTTGGTTATAACTAGATCATAGCGGTGGTGGCACTGTGGCTTATTGGTTAGCACTGTTGCACTGCACCTCCAGGGTCAAGGGTTCGATTCCCGCTCCAGTTCTGTGTGCATGTTCTCCCTGTGCCAGTCCAAAGACATGCGGATTAGGCTAATTGGTGTTCCCAAATTGCTCATAGTTTGTGTCTGTGTGTCCCCTATGATGGATTGGCACACTGTCCAGGGTGTACGTCGCCTTGTTCTCCAAATCTTCTAGCATAGGCTCCGGGCACCCCCCGTGACCCTGTACATAGGATAAAGCGGTATAGATGATGTGCGAGTACATCACAATGATTTATTTTTGACGCTGTTAAATGACTATGCAAAGACAATTTTTAACAAGACAAAATTTACAAGTCTTTGCATAGTCTTTAAAAAACTCGGATATTATAAAGTTTATAGTAAAAGAAGCAGGAGTTGAGAAATGTCTCCACAAAATGGCTAAAAAAACATAGTAAAGTAATGGATTTGGTGACAGGCGCAGGCTTCAGTTCCAGGATCAATAATTTTAGCTGAGCCTCATCTGACATCTGGTTGCTCCCATGACTATTAAGAGTATTTTAGTACTTTCTTACCTTTGTCACTGTATGAGCAGCTGTCTCAGAGTAGGGAAATATTTTTTTTCAGTAAATAGGCAGACAACAGATGATCAGCGAAGTAGATACAACAGGCCTATTTAAAAGGAAATGGTTGTAAAAGAATGGGTTAGCACCAACCCTGACTAGCGCAGGAGCATAACTAAAAGCCTGTGAATGTCCAAGCTATATAAATCAGTTTATTGTAAGTAATGGACTAATAAATGGACTAGATAGCAAATCAGTCTTCACATAAAGTGAGGGGCATTTGAAATAGAATAAACAGGCAGGAATGCTTTTCAGTTGTGATGCAAGAACACGGCAAAAAAGCAAAACCTCACTCCACTACTCTTATTTCACTTTAGTACTTCAATGAACAGCAATCAGCAGGGGATTTCTTTTAAAGAAATAACTGCTGGATGTGCGTCAGCAGTGATATTATCCACTATTAAAAGCAAGCCACGCTGCTGCATTGCATTTCACTGTGTGATTCTGTTAATGTGAAATACAATACACAATACAGACACACACAGGCTTGCTTTTCATTGGTGACATACAGACACCTTCCACACTCAAAAGCAAGAGTTTTTCTCTCTACCACTGCAATAATAAAAAATATAAATTTTTATTCTTTTGTAATATATGAATAGAAATCCCAGTCGCATTACATTTCTCTTTGATCTCAGAGTTGCATTTGTTCAGTCATCAGAGCAGAGGACATGAACCGGTTTTAGTCTCAATGTTTCTTCACTTCTACCTTTCTGAACTCAAATTACTACTAGAATATAATGTGGAAGTATTTAAAGTCCAAGTATCTCTAAAATGGCAGTACGGTGGTGTAGTGGTTATCACTGTCGCCTTGCACCTCCAGGGTCAAGTATTCTGTTCCCACCTCGGGGTCTGTGTGCATGTCCATGCTTGGTGGGTTCCACTGGGTACTCCGGTTTCCTTCCACAGCCCAAAGACATGCGGATTATCTTAATCCGCATTCTCATTGTGCGTGTGTCCACGATGTGCCCCGCCTCGTGCCCTTAGTTTCCTGTGATAGGCTCCAGGCCCCCTGACCCTGTACCCGGGACAAAGCAGTATAGAAGATGAATGAATATCACTAAAACATTTCTTACTTCCATTTCTTCTTTCAACAGCCCCAGTTGAGATCACCACAGCAAATCATCCAATCTGCATATTTGATTTGGCACAAGCTTTGGGCTGGATTCTCTTTCAGGCAAAACCCTTCCTATTTTATCCAGGGTTGGAACCAGCACTAAAATTACACTTGCCTTTTGCACCCCCATGTCTGTGGAATCAAACTCTTGTCTCCCCTGAGCGCGGTGGACATACTCCCACTGTATTAAGGAAGCAAATATCTGAATATACATTACTGAAAATAGGGTATCAAATGCAAGGATTGACATATATTGGTTTATGTGCTTGGGCCACAACCTCTTATGTATAAACTGTTGTAGGTAACCCATGAAAGCATGCTTGGGTGGCTTTTGTGTTTTTCTTGATGGATGCATGTATGTATTGTTGCAGGGGTCAGCTCACTGGCTTTTTTTTTTTTTTGTATTTATGGTACTTGCTGACACCTGGTGGTCAAAGGGACAAAGTGTTTTTATGTTCCTGTGTATAAAAACATGTTTACATCCTTTAAGATATATATTTTTTCATAGTAAAGTTACCACATTTTATAAAAATATTTCTGTCCTTGGATAATAGAGAAAATTAAATAATATTTAAAAAGTTTAGTTTAGTAACATCCACACAATTGAAGTCAAACCCTTTTATTTTATTTTTAGATTAAATGGACTTTAGATGATGTGTGGCTTTAATGCTTGATCAGCATTAACTTGTAGGTGTGAACGAGAGAAAGGATTTCTCTCTCACAAGCGCGTGTGTGTGTGTGTGATTTGTACTCTAGTTTTATAGTGCAACAGAGCATGTGTGTGTGCTTGTGAGAGAGAAATCCTTTCTCTCTTTCACACCTACAAGTTAATGCACGCACACACACACACACTGTAGCAAAGACTACACAACAACACTGGTTTCCAGCTCGGGAATAGGGAAAGAAAGCAAACTAAATGCAAATATTCACAAGAGAAGAGGCAAATTATAGTCAGTTACCTGCCATTGACCGCACCAGACTAATTTTCTACTGGTTCTTCAGGTGATTCAGCATGAAACATGCTCCACAAATGAGGCTGGTCATATGAGAAAGTCTCTGCTGCTGAACATTTTACAGCTTTTACATTGAATGGTTATAATAGGAGATTCCACCTTCTGTTTCGTTTGCTACTTAATTACGTATTTGGCCATAAGTATGTCCACACCTGCCCATCACACCTATACGAGTTAGTTGGACGTTCCATTCCACAACGATGTGCATTATGTATTCTGCTAGGTGGTATTCTCCTGGCATCTGCTAAACAATACCAGACAATATTAGTGCAAATGAGACATTTTCATAGTGTGTGTGTATGACTGATCATTGGAGTGAAGATTGACAAATCTTGGACATGTACAACAGCATTTAACAACAATAATATTTAATAGTTAAATATTAAATTTTTTGCTAATTTCTGGTCAAATAACACTGTTGTTTCCTCCCCCAACTTTCCATTGAGTAATTTGCTTTCTAAGAAGATGCTTTCTATTCAGACAGCATAGTCTTGTTCCTAGAAGCAAAATCCTCAATACTTGCCCCTGCAGGATAGTAAAGATAAATAAACAATTAATAATAATTGTTGTCCAGTAACTATTTTACAATGGTTATATTTTATATTCTTTCACACAAACTATCATGATAAATTGTCAATGAAATGTAATAAACGTTCTGACAACCTTTTGGATTTTTGTGTTTTGTATGGAATAGTTTGCTTATTATTGCTTTCAGACTCCGGAGTCTGATACCAAGGGTTCAGTTATTGCCTGTGGAGTTGTGCTTGTCCCTCCTGGCTTCATAAGTTCCCTGCAAGGATGGCTGATGAAATAACTGATAACTGACTGATTGAATGTCCACCGGGGGCTGGTTCCAAAAGTGAGTGAATCCACACGTTAAGATACGGAAATAAATACGTTTACAGCATGGAACAAAGAACAGTTTGGTCTCCATAGCTAGATTTCCCATTCACAACAACTGTACTTGGTGTATTTTTATGTTACTAATCAGTTACAATTACATCAAGCCGTAAAGATGAATAATTAGGACTGACGCCAATTTGAGTGACTGCTACACTGCAGGTGCCAAACCGCTAGCTGTCCGCTGTGGATCACTTTAGCTAACCCGGGATGGTTGTAGTTTAAATTATTACAAAAATGTAGGAGTTGACACAGGATGGCAGGAATGACAAAGTTCAATCAAATGCAACAGCATATGAATTAACATTAGCCACTATTGCATTTTAACTGTTGAAGCTAAGCTTGCTAGCTTCTGGGTGGTTACTGAGTTAGATAGGTTGTTCCAAACAGCAGCCAGTCTCTCATTGATGGATTAACCAGGGATTTAGGCGAAGTCAGCTCCTGCCAATATTGGCAGCGACCAGAACTCCCACAGTTGGGCTTCAAAACCGCTTCTCAAAAGAAACTATGGGTGACATCACAGAGGGTTAGTTTTATACAGTCTATGTTTTTCACACACTATTCCATTTTACCTCTCGGACCATAGTTGTGTGCCAAAGCCACAACTATTTCTTTCATAAGAAATGTTATTTCCCCATCCTCTCTTACATCAACACCGCTATCTTGCTCTTTGCAGAGGTAATGGGGAAACTGAAGGGAAACTACTGATATTCCAAGAGGCACAGATTACACCTCTCTTTCTTGTTCTCTTCTAGTGAATCTATGATGAACTTTGCAAAGGTCACCACCATTCAGGCATTCATCAGTCATCAAGCCTGCGTGACAAGTCACTTACATTCTAGCCAATGAAACCCCACACAAAGCCAGAGAAATCTACTATCTCTGTTCTCATCCTCCTGGACCAGTGAATCACCAGATTCTAATCTCCACTCTTGCTGACTTGGATGTCAGGTTTGCTCGGACTTCGTTTTTGATAAATCTATAGGATCTTTAGTCTTTTCAGATAGCATGCACAGGTCAGGTATCATTAGTTTAAAGCTTGACACTGTTGGATTTCCCCAGAAGTCAGTTCTTGTTTCACTCTTGTTTTCAATCATACTTTTTTGTCTTCATCTTGGTTAAGGTTACAGTGGATCTGAACCCAAGACTACATGTCTAGTGTCAAGGTTCTGATCACATGGTTGGGAACCCATATCACTGTTACGCTGAGAACTCTTTTCCTTCTTCCACTTCCTAAGTGTTTTAGAAGAAGCCTCTTCTTCTGAAAGCCCTTTCAAGATACATCATCTGAAATGTAATCTTTACAAAACAGAACTCTTGGATACTGGATTAATGAATCACCAATGACACTGTTGAGAGCCGGTAACTGCACATATGGCTAGAGATCCTGGTGTGATTTTGCAATAATTTCCACTGTTAATTCCAAGATGCGTATTTGCACTAAGCTTATGTTGAACACTCTTTCAGCACAGAGAACTGTTTGGCTTTACTCTTCTACAACTGGGTTTAATGCTCAAATATTTGTGGACAGATGAATCTTTTCCTGAACGTCACAGACCAAAATCATGGGCATTAACATGGATTTGGTTCACTTGCTGCTGCTCTAACAGCCTTTAATCTTTTGGAAAAGCTTTACTTTAGATTTATAATGTGGTTATTGGGAGTTGTGCCCATTCAGCCAAAATGGCCTCGGATGCCATGTGAGATGACATGGCATGCAGTTGGAATTCCACTTTATTCCATTCAGTTTGGTTGGCTCATGTTCTTGCACACCTAACTTTGACAATTTCTTGTTGTAAAGCATGACGCAAATAATATATCATTTAATTTTAAGAAATCATGCTAAAAATACACTGGCTTTTAAAATCTTAGTTAAGAGTAGGCTAATACTACTAACGCTGCACTTACTTTTTTATCAAATGTCTTATGCAATGCAGCATGACTAAGATTACTTGTGATATAGTATAAACCCAAAATATGCTGTGTTTAAGTCATGAAAGGATATATCATCAATACAACCGCTCACGATCATTTCTGGTAGAAAAAAAGTTTTATCTGCAAATCAAAAGTACCAGTAGTTAAATACTTGGAGCATTAAAGTCAAACCCAGACTTTCTCATGAATGAAGGTAAGAGACGTAATGACAGAAGCACAGTACAATGAGACTCTTAGCCACACTAAAAGATTTGAAACAAACATTTTAAGGAATGCTGTACTGTATGTCCATGAATGATGATCCCAGCCGAGGTGGCTCCGAGTCCTTTGCAGTCATTCCAGTAACCATGCAGTGAGTAGAACACCCGATCCTTGAAAATTGTTGATAACTTGTCGCCAGCTTGCGGAAGTGAAGCATCTGTCTGTGGGAACTGTACAAACAATCATTCCCGAACACCACTTGCAAATTACAGAAACGTCTGGGGGTTATTGCCACATCTCCAGTACAGTCCTGAGCATGGTCCATTTCCACATGTTTGGGCTATTAAAGGACTTCCTAGAAGGATGGCATTTAATACTGTACATGAAGGAGGCAGTCTGATCATGGCTCTGAGCGTACTGAGAAAACTACATGAAAGGAAAAAACAGACATCACTTGAGATATGATTTTACTCCTGTTGCATACTAACTTGTATGCGAACACCACAGCAGTCCTTGCCTCGGCATCAAAATACTGCCCACTCCCCACTGACTTCTAGGAGACATTCGGCATAGCAAACCATTTGTTTTGCCAACTGTCAACTGTCAGAAATGTGTTCCATGTTTTCAGCTGCCTGTACACTATATGGGCAAAAAAAAAAAAAAAGCCATGCAATCTCCATAGATAAGCACTGGGAGTAGAATAAGTGATACTGAAGAGGCTCGTAACTTTAAATGTAGCGCTGTCACAAGATGCCTGGTCTGTCCTGGTCAACTGTAAGTTGTAGCAGTGGAATGGAAGCATCTAAGACAACAGCTCAAATGCAGAGTGGTGCTGGCAAGTGCTGAAGCATGTAGGATATTAAAAGAAATCACTTATCCTTTATTAAATTACTGCAGAGTTCCAAATTGCCCCAGGAAGCAATATCAGCATAAGAACTATGCTTTGGAAGCTTCATGAAAAGGGTATCCATGGATTTCCTGTTCCAGCAAGACTGTGCCCTGGTGCCATAAAGACATGGTTTGCCATAAAGACTCCAGTGTGGGGGCACTGAGGTGACCTGCACAGAGCCCTGACCTTAACCCAACTAAACAAAAAAATGTTGAAGGTGAGCTGAGCTTTCCAGACTTCCCAAGTATTCTATGACATGAATGGACACACGTATCCCATTGACACATTTCAAAATCTTGTAGAAAGCCTTCCCAGAAATGGCGGCAAATGCTTTGACAGCAAATGGGGGGCAAAATCCATTTAACCAAGCGTGGCTTTGGAATGGGTTGCTCATCAAGCTCACATGGGTGTAATGGTTAGGGGCCAATATCCATTTAATCATAGGATGTATAGTGTAATATGCATACTTAATTCCTGTGTGGAACCTGACACAGAACAAGTTTGTATTTATTTTCTATATTGTAAAACAATATTGGATTTTTTTTTTTAACTATAAAATGCCACAATTGCAATTAGGTAACAACACTCAGTTGATTTTTTTAAGACACAAAGTTTAGCTGTTAAGATAGTTCTTGCAAGAACTGTCACATGCGTTTGCAAATCCATCAAACACCATGATTAAACTGGTCCTCATCAAGACCATTCCAGGAAAGCAAGACCAAAACTTACAGTACAGTACCTCTGCTGCAGAGAAGAAGTTATGAGAAAGCATTATGAAATAAGCATTATGAAAGCATTACAGAGCATAAACAGCGGACACATCTCAATATCAACTGTTCAAAGAAGATTATTGCACATTTTGGATGCCTTCAGCATTGTTTTACAGTGTAGAAAGAAATACAAATCTGGAAAGACAATGGAGTTAGCAGGATTGTCCAAACTTTTGACTGGTAGTGAACAATATATATATTATTCA